>JASDQU010436129.1:59966-72872 GCA_032191745.1 Picea mariana | reverse complement strand
GTACTTGTTGATTGTTAAACATAAATGGAAAGATAAATATAATCAGTCATTCATTCATATATATATATATATATAATGATTTATTGTTTAAATATTTTTAAATCTTTTGGTAATAACAATTAGAGTATATAAGGGGTGGCAGGAGAAAATGGGGTGTTGTTTGATCCCGGAGGCAGAGGTAATTAGCTACCCTTGGGGATTAGGGACAACCACCAATAACCATGTTGAGGCCCTTACGGCATGGAAAGGTTTGGAGCTCGCCACAGAGAGAAAGATTAAAAACATTGTCATAGTAGGAGATTCCTCTCTTAGAATACAAAGTATCTATCGGCAAAGCCTTCCAAACAACATTATTATCAGTCGAATAAATCAGAGGATCCTCGTTCTCAAAGAAACCATGGAATCCTTCAAATTTTTTCATGTCCTTAGAGATCTAAAACCAAAATGTAATGTTCCCAAGTTGATTTGGCTAGGGACTTGTGTGTTTTTTCTTATTTTTATGTTTGATTTTTCTTCACTGTTTTGCAAGTTGCCTTCCAGATTTGCACTAGAAGGGTTTGATGGAGTTTAAAAACATATAAATGATTAAGATAATACAACAACACATAAAATAACCAAAGACAATAGAGACAACACAATAGATTGAGCAACAACTTCATATTTGACCGTTATTTAGATAATAAGAAGATCTCCATACAATATATCTACAGATCTGGAATGACGAAGATAGAATATAGAAGTTGGAATGAAGATATCTCACAAGATACTCAAGAAGTGAAGAAGCAAGCCTCCAAAGGCCCAATAGTTGCAAGTAGAAGAGAACAAGATCAATTCATTTCCCTTCTAAGACTCTATCTCACCAAACTGGCTGAGTTGCGCACTTTTCTGGCTGGTGGCTCCTTGATATTTCGGCCTCCTTTGTTCTAGGCCCCAATCCACAAAGAAACATTGTAGAATACTAGATTTGGAGATGGCACACACCTTTGATGAGCTTCCCCTATTGTAGAGAATGATTTTCCCCTCCAATAATCTAGATCCACTCTAGATAGTGCACCCTCCTTCAAAAGAAATCGTGCCAAACTCCCAATAAAACAATAGAACCCTCCAATAATGAGCTAGAAAGGGCACTCTAGCCCTCATAAATCTTACCTAGTGAAGGTTCTGCTTAAATCTTCCTTCTCTTCTTCAGATCGAACTCAACCTCTTCAAGCAATGTGCACTCATGTTGGAAAACTCCTAGGCTATGCACTTCTCCTTCTTCTTCACTGTATAAACAACATGTAACTGAGTAGAATGGCGAGGGAGGAATTTTTCACCTCCTTGGCCAAGCTTAGATCAGGAATAGAGGGATATTTCACCTTCTTGTTGATCTCTAGGGTTTGTTCTCCCAAAACCCTCAAAACATCGAAGCTCAAGAGCTCAAGATGCAAATGTAAAAATGATTAGAATTTGGAGTGAGGCACCCTCCTTTTTCTTTTATGCTCCCAGGGTCTAAATTCCACTTAAGTTATTTGGTTAACTCCTAAGGTTCTTTTCTTCACCTTTCCTCATTTTTTCATTTCACTTAATTTCCCTTTTTCCCAAAGTCACTTTAATAGTATAACCTTATTTCTCCAAGTAATTACTTTGGTGCCTTCTAGTCCCCATTTTCTCATGAGACTATAGTCTAGTGGGGACATCTAGACTACTAAGTCTCTCCAAGCCTCCATCAAGAGGAGAGGGACATTACAGTCTCCCCTACTGGAAATTGTTTTCCCACAAGCAATTTTGATCTTACTTTATGTAGAACTTGTTCACCTTCCTAAGTAGCATTCTCTATGGGAAAATTATTCCATTTGATCAAGTACTTCTTGATGTTTCTATTCCTCAATCTCCTCTCTCTCATTTCCAACACATCCTCAGCTATCAAGATCAATTACCCTTCCTCATCTACTGGAGGTATTCCCTTATTAGTAATGATGTGCTACCCAATTGCCCTTTTTAAACATGGCACATGAAAATCGTTATGTATTTTGCTTTATGGGGGTAGCTCAAGCTCATATGCAAATGTTCCCACTTTTCTCTTCACCCTGTATGGCCCATAGAAGTGAGGTCTGAGCTTTTCAGTGCCATTCTTCTTTATGGATGCTTGCCTATACGGATGGAGCCTCAAATACACAAGGTCCCCAACCTCAAAAGTACGCTCCACCCTGTGTTTATCTACCTATACTTTTTGTTGATTTTGTGCCCTCTGCAAATGATGCTTGAGCTCTCTAAGTATATCCTGGCTCATTTGGATCCAATCTTGTACCATGGGTGCAATACTATCTCCAAATACAATCTCCACAAAAGTGAGGGGGTAATAACTGTACAAAGATCGGAAAGGAGACATACCAATGGACATGTGGTAAGTGGTGTTGTAGCAATACTCGCCCAAATGCAGCCACTTAACCCATGCTTTATGTTGTCCCGACACATAATTCATGAGGTATCCCTCCAACCACTTGTTGACTATCTATGTTTGGCCATATGTTTTGGGGGTTATAGCTAGTGCTGGGAGTTAATGTCGTACCCACCAACCTGAATAATTCCTGCCAAAAAGTGCTCATAAATCTACTATCTATGTCACTCACAATGGTTTTGGGTAACCCATGCAATCTGAAAATCTCCCTAAAGAACAGTTCGACCACCTGTGATGCACTGTAATCAGTGGAAATGGAAAAAAAATGAGCAAACTTGGTTAATTGGTCCACTACCACAAAGATGCAATCCTTGCCCTGGGACTTGGGAAATTCTGTAATGAAATCCATGGAAATACTTTCCCACTTGTGCTCTGGAATAGGAAGTGGTTGCAGTAAGCCTGTTGGGTGGGTGTGCTCATCCTTGTTCTCCTAGCAAGTGGCACATTCTCTAATGTGGTGCATAATATCCTCCTTCATACCCTTCCAAGCGAACCTTTTCCTTACTTGTCTGTATGTCTTGATGAACCCTTGATGCCTTGCTAAAGGTGAATCATGACATGCTTGCAGTACCTTCACCTTGAATAATGATTCAGAAACCAAGAAATTTTGTCCCTTGTAGTAAATGATGTCATCTATGATCCTGTAGTTGTCATCTTGTACCTGTCCATCCATCAACTCACATGCAAACCTATTTTTGGAATATTCCACCAACAAGTGCGCCTTCCGATCCACTTAAATATATGTCATGGTGTAAACTGAGGGTCTCCTAGATAAAGCATCAGCAACCACATTGTTCTTTCTCTTGAAAATTTCTATGTCAAATTCATAAGCTTGGATCTTGCTCACCCATTTTTGTTGTCTCTCATTGAGGTCTTTTTGTTCTAAAAAGTACTTTAGGTTGTTATGGTCAGTCCTGACTACAAACTTTGCCCCAACCAAATACTGCATGAACTTGGCTAGATCATGCATTATAGCCAACATTTCCTTGTCATATATGGTATACAACAACTCAGGCCCTCTCAATTTTCGACTCTTATAGGCAATGCGATGCCTATTTTGCATAATAATTGCTCTAATTCCCTCCCCTAATGCATCACACTCTAAAATGAACAGCTGAGAAAAATCTGGTAAAGAGAGAACTGGACAAGTTCTCATTACCTTCTTCATCATGTCAAACATTACATGTGCCTCATGGCTCCACTTGAATGTGTCTTTTCTGGTCAAATATTTCAATGTTGCGCAAAGTTGAGAAAACCCCTTAACAAACCTCCTATAATAACTGCAATTGCCAAGGAATCCCTTCAATTCTATAAGTGTTTTAGGTGTTGGCCAATCAAGTATGGCTTGGATTTTTTCTTGGTGTACATGTACCCCTTTTTCTCCAATGATATGTCTCAAATAAAGGACTTCAGTCATTTGAAACTTACATTTTGATTCCTTAGCATACAAGGAATGTTCCTCCATGATGCTTAAGATTTAATCTACATGTTTAAGATGATCCTCCCATGTTTTACTATGGATCAACAAGTCATCAAAGAAGACTATTAGAAATTTCCTCAATTGTTTGTTGAAGACATGATCCATGCATGATTGAAAAGTGGTTGGCCCATTGGTCAACCCAAAAGGCATAACAAGGAATTCATAATGACCATAGTGGCATCTGAAAGTTGTCTTGGGCACATCTTGTTCCCTCATTTTGATTTGATGATATCCAAAGTGCAAGTCAATCTTGGTGAAGTAGATTGTGCCATGCAACTCATCCAATAGCTATTTATCCGATGAATGGGGTATATGTTCTTTATGGTCTTCTTGTTTAAGGCCATGTAATCAATGCACATGTGCATAGTATCGTCTTTATTTTTCACCAATACCACACAAAAATGCAAATGGGATAGAGATTGGCCTAATGTGGCCCATGTCCAACAACTCTTTAATAGCTTTTTCAATCTCATCCTTGTATTTCTTAGAATGTCTACATAGTGTGGTGATGACTGGTTTTGCACCGTCCTCCAACTCTATGATGTGTTCAAATCCTTTATCCGGTGGTTGCCCTGGTAGAATAAGCTCAAAGACCTTGTTGTGAGTATCAATTATTCTTTGTATGTCATGGAAGTATTATGGATGCCCCTCCTTATCTAATTGAACTGATATTAACCACTATGTTGCATAAACCACATCTTCCCTCCTGAAAATGGCCTCCATGCATTTGGCTATAACCACTCTTGGTGCATTTCCCGACATCCCCTTTAAAGTCACCCTTTTTTCCATTTTCCCCATTGAATGACATTTCCATGGTCTTGTAATTGGTGGTGATAGGCCCCAAGGTACTAAGCCATTGGACCCCCAATATAACATTGGTGTCTAGTAAGTCCATCACATAGAAATCATGTGGCAAGTCATATCTTCCCAAGGTGAGATGCAATCCTAGAATATACCTGTCACACGACATAGTGTTACCTCCTGCTACCTCCGCACGAAATCCCTCAAACTCTATTGTAGGTATGTGCCTTATTTTTACCAATGTTGAATCAATGAAGTTGTGTGAAGCTCCCCCATCTATGAGAACATAAACCCTCTACCCTTGAAGAACTCCTCTCGTTTTGAATGTGATGTACTTGGGGACCCCGCTAATGGATGCAATAGTGATCTTCTTATCCCCTACTTGACCGAGATCTACTTCATCTCCACYTTCATCCTRCACATTTTYTGTCTTGGGTTGATTGGCCTCTATATTTTGAATGTGGCCAATCTTATYTTCSTCCTCATCATCARAAATCACCTCAATATAGTGAACCTTGCCCTTTCCCATACATTTATGCCATGGTTCCCAAGGWTCCTTACATGTGAAACATAGTTGCTTTCTCCTCAACTCTCTCATAGTCGCCTCATCCATCTTCCCTTTAACTTTATCTATTCCTCTTTGATCCTTCACCCCTTGGTTTAGTGGTGGCCTTGGAGTGAATTTGGTTTTTGTTGTTGATCCCATCAAATCTCTCATCCTCCAAATAGCCTCTTGTAGGTTGTGGGGCTTAAAATCCTTAACCCAACCACGTAAGGGTTCCATCAACCCCTATGAGAAAAGCATCAGTAACCTAGCTTGTGACACATCAAGAACCATTACAGCCACCCTCTGGAACTCCTCTATATAAGTCTTTGGTGACCATGTTTGCCTTAGTTGAGTGAGCTCATAGAAATGTAGCTCAAGATCTCCTTGATCAAACCTGTCAATAATCCTATGTGTGAATTATGGGTAAGATGTGATGTGATTATGTCCCAAGATATTCATACCATGGTACCACCAGTCATGGGCCTTTCCCTCCAGGTAGATAGTGGAAAATTGAATGGCATCCAGTTCCTTCATGGGGTTAAGCTGCAAATAAGCATCCAACTTTTGCACCCAAGTTTGTGCAGTGGTCCTAGCTGACCCATCAATTGTAGGAATATCCATCTTCTCTGCCCTGTGCTCTGGCTCATTACTGCCCTCGTGATAGCTCCTAGGCATGCCCCTGTATTTAATACCACAATACTTATCCAAGGTGACCTGTCTCCTAAATCATGTGCTCAATGCTGCATACTCCCTTGTGTACTGCTCAAAGTTATCTTCTACTTCTGGAAAATAATTATCCTATTGCTGGGCTTCAAGGAAAGTGGGCATACAAAGTCTAGGTGTAACTCTGTTGTTGGTTGGCCCCCTGGAAGGTGCTCCCCCAAATAAACTATGTCCCTCAGTATGTAAGGGTTGATTAGTCTCAGTGTGCTACCTAGTTCACCCTTGTGATCCACTAGCCCCCATGTTTCCATTGTTATTTGGACCATATTTACCATGATTCATCTGCATMAGGAGAAGTGAAATCTTCTCTTGGYTGSTTGTCATTATTTCCAAAGCCTCCTTGAGCTCACCCTGTCCTCTGCGCATAGTCTCATGTGTTCCCTGTAAATGATGTTGAAGGGAAAACTGACGGTTGTTTATGGACCTTTTCAAATCTTTAGCCACTCCTGCTAGATCTTGTGGCTCATTGTCATCCCTTGATTCACCCATTTATGCTCCAAGTTCCTTAGTCAATCTTATGCGCCTTCCCATATAAATACCCCTGAATTTAGGCATGCACTAATCCCCACAAGGTGGCAAGATTTTTGGATCTGATACCACTGTAATGTTCCCAAGTTGATTTAGCTAGGGACTTAGGTGTTTTTTCTTATTTTTATGTTTGATTTTTCTTCATTGTTTTGTAGGTTGCCTTCCATATTTGTGCTAGAAGGGTTTGATGGAGTTTAACAACATATAAATAATGAAGATAATACAACAACACATAAAATAACCAAAGACAATAGAGACAACACAATAGATTGAGCAACAACTTCAGATCTGACCTTTATTTAGATAATAAGAAGATCTCCATACAATAGATCTGCAGATCTGGATTGACATAGATAGCATATAGAAGCTAGAATGAAGATATCTCCCAAGATACTCAAGAAGTGAAGAAGCAAGCCTCCAAAGGCTCAATAGTCACAAGTAGAAGAGAACAATATCAATTTATTTCCCTTCTAAGACTCTATCTCCCCAAATTGGTTGAGTTGTGCACTTTTATGGCTGGTGGCTCCTTGATATTTCAACCTCCTCTGTTCTAGGCCCCAATGCACAAAGAAAAACTATAGAATAGTAGATTTGGAGATGTCATACACCTTTGATGAGCTTCCCCTACTGTAGAGAATTATTTTCCCCTCCAATCATCTAGATCCACTCTAGACAGTGTGCCCTCCTTCAAAAGAAATCGTGCAAAGTTCCCAATAAAACAATAGACCGAGAAAACCCTCCAAGAATGAGCTAGAAAGGGCGCTCTAGCCCTCACAAATCTTACCAAGTGAAGGTTTTCCTCGGATCTCCCTTCTCCTCTTCATATCATACTCAACCTCTTCAAGTAATGTGCCCTCTTGCTGGAAAACTCCTAGACTACGCACTTCTCCTTCTTCTTCATTATATAAACAACCTGTAACTGAGTAGAATGGTGAGGGAGGAATCTTTCGCCTCCTTGGCCAAGCTTGGATCAGGAATGGAGGGATCTTTCACCTCATTACTGATCTCTAGGGTTTGTTCTCCCAAGACCCTCAAAACGTCTAAGCTCAAGAGCTAAAGATACAAATATAAAAATAATCAGAATCTGGAGTGAGGCACCCTCCTTTTTCTTTTATACCCCCAAGGTCTAATTTCCACTTAATTTATTTGGTTAACTCCTAAGGTTCTTTTCTTCACCTTTCCTCATTTTTTCATTTCACTTAATTTCCCTTTTTCCCAAAGTCACTCTAATAATATAACCTTATTTCACCAAGTAATTACTTTGGTGCCTCCCAGTCCCCATTTTCTTGGGAGATTATAGTCTAGTGGGGACATCTAGACTACTAAGTCTCTCCAAGCCTCCATCAAGAGGAGGGGGACATTACACAAAAGTTGATCTAAGAGCAAACCAAGCATGCAACTTAGAAGAGACGCATTTCCATTGTGGGGAGCTCTCAAGGTGGGACCCAATTCCTTAATATGGGCGTCACCCTTCATGTTTCAGGTGTCTCACTCCACGTTTAAAGAAATCACGAATATTGTTTTCAATCAATTTATTAACAATCTATCGGTCGCATCCTTTCAGCATGTCCCATGGGTCTTTAAGCATGCATGAGTTAGTGTTTTAAGAAGAAGGATCTATCTCCCAGACGCCCCTTCATTGCTTTCTACTCAATTCGTACTCTCACTTGCAAACAGAGCATGTTGGAGACAAGAGGGAGGAAACAAAATGCAACGTGAGTTTATTGTAATGTTTTGTGGTAATTTGGACTTATTATGCAGGGTGGCAAACATACCTTTCAGGAGCGAAGTAGGCAAATTTTCTTGGCAGTGGTTATAGTGGCTCTCAGTCATAGGCTCACATCTCGAAGAAGCTCTAATGGAGTCCGTTGCCTCGACTCCTCCCTATCTGCCCAAAGTATAAAATTGCGTAGATACCCTAGAGGATACTTTGTCAAGCTTCATGCAATGACTTGATGGTTGGCAGAAGGGAGTGGAGTGGTGACATCAGGACGAAATACAAGAGCTCTCCTCTCAACAGCAAAGCTTACAGTAAGAAGTTGATAAACTCAAAGCTCACAAGGCAGTGCAGGAAGTGGAAATTAAATGTCTCGGTGAGAGAACAAAGGAGAAGGAGCACCATATAAGAATACTAAAGTGTGCCTTAAGGAATCTATAAGCTGGGAAAATACCCCCCCTCTTCATCTTTTGGTGTTCAATCCGTTCTGCACACAATTCCAATCGAACAGAGGACCATGATAGCGAGGAAAATCCTACAGTGAACCAGACGCTACTGTAGAAGGATGTGCAAAAAGGAAGCAACCAACAATCAGTAGCCCCAGAAATCAACCAGGAAAGGAGGGACCATGATAACTTCCAGGTTTATCAGTGATTAGAAATGCAATGTAAATTTTGGTTTTTAGGCAATAGTTTTGTTAGAATCTATAGTTGCCATGATGCCCAATTTGTAAATTGTCATGTCATAAGACAAAATTTTGTCTCTAGTACTTCATGTAATAGGTTGGAACATACTCTAGAGATAGAACTCTTGAAATTTTGTAAACTTTTGGAGGTTTGACAGTCAGGCCGCAACCTCCCCTTTTATTTTTAATACAATCCAACCACCGTTTCTGTAAAAAAAAAAAAACTAGAGTATATAATGAAAGGAACTAAGCACATGAACTTACAACAAAACACTAAAGGTTAATGTTTCTTAAAGGGTCAGGGACATAAAGCATATAAACATTTCATTAATAGACTATGGAGAGCATATGGGATATATGTAACAACCATGGAAGCGTAAAATGAAAGGACCCAAGAACATGTATTGATTTGAATGGATCCTTGAAGAATCAAAATTGCTAAGTGGTTATTTCTTTGGTTTATTTTGTGCTTAAGAACCTTGGAATTTATGTGCTTAAAGTATGTTTTTAGAAGCCTCGATGCTTTAGAAAAATCCATGGCAATCTTGAAAAAAAGACTAGGGCAAAAGTCATGCAGAGCTTTAGGCTACATAGAAGCATGGACAAAAGGAGGGGAGTTTAATGCTTTGTGCTCCATGCACTACATAAAGGCTAGGAAACAAACCTTTAAAAGGAAAAGACTAACGCAGGGACATGTGGGGCTTTGGTTATGTTGAGAGGTGAGAAAGTTGGAGGGGATGTTACCGTCATGCCCTGCACAAGTTAAAAGGTACAAGGTACAAGAAAATAGACTAAGTTAAAGGCTCACAGAGAATGATGCACATGAAGGTTGGTGAAGTCAAAGGGGAGCTTGTTGCTCCACACTTCGCACAAGTCCAAGAATGCAGAGGAAAGGAAAGGACCTTTGGTGTCTACCCACCATGCTCCACATTTTGCAACAAAGGAAAAGAGCATGTGGGGAAAAGGCTTGTGGATTAAGCATGACATATGCTTACACCTGCATCAATACTCTTGTACAACAAAAGGAGGAGGTTACCTCACAACAAAGAAGGTAGCAGTGTACATAGAAGATGAAGTAAATTAAATCTTTATTTAGATTAAATAAAGATTGATAGGAAATAAATAGATGAAATCTTTATTTAGATTAATAGGAAATAAATCTTTAGATTTAATAAATAATTTTTCTAAAGTAGAAATTGTTTTTGATATTTTGTTTTAATTATTAAGAGGATTGTTTTTTAATTTAAAAAAAATAGTACTAAGGAAAAGACAATCTAACCTTGTCTTATGTACTTCTTTCTTTTACACTCATATATGGATAAATAAATCTTAATATTATTTATCCATATAATAAATCAAGATAAAAGACCTAGTACTGTAAAAGATCACCTTCGTCGTATTTATCCATATAATAAATCAAGATAAAAGACTTAGTATCGTAAAAGATAACCTTCGTCATACCTTTGGAAAAAAAGACCTGATATAAACATGAACATGTGATGTTAAATCGTACTTGTTGATTGTTAAAAATAAAAGGAAAGATAAATATAATTAGTCATATATATATATATAATGATTTATTGTTTAAATATTTTTAAATCTTTTGGTAATAACAACTAGAGAGTATATAATGAAAGGAACTAAGCACATGTATTCACAACAAAACACTAAAGGTTAATGTTTCTTAAAGGGTTGGGGACATAAAGCATATAAACATTATATTCATAGACTATGGAGAGCATATGGGATATATGTAACAACCATGCAAGCGTAAAATGAAAGGACCCAAGTATATGTATTGATTTGAATGGATCCTTGAAGAATCGAAATTGCTAAGTGGTTATTTCTCTGGTTTATTTTGTGTTTAAGAACCTTTAAATTTATGTCCTTAAAACATGTTTTTAGAAGCCTCGATGCTTTAGAAAAATCCATGGAAGTCTTGAAAAAATGACTAGGGAAAAAGTCATGCAGAACTTTAGGCTACATAGAAGCATGGACAAAAGGAGGGGAGCTTGATGTTTCATGCTCCATGCATTACATAAGGGATATGCAACACACCTTTACAAGAAAAATACTAACGCAAGGACATGTGGGGCTTTGGTTATGTTGAGAGGTGAGCAAGTTGGAGGGGATGTTACTGTCATGCCCTGCACAAGTTAAAAGGTACAAGGTACAACAAAATAGACTGAGTTAAAGACTCACAGAGAATGATGCACATGAAGGTTGGTGAAGTCAAAGGGGAGATTGTTGCTCCACACTTCGCACAAGTCCAAGCATGCAGAGGAAAGGAAAGGACCTTTGGTGTCTACCCACCATGCTCCACATTCTGCAACAAAGGAAAAGAGCATGCGGGGAAAAGGCTTGTGGAGTAAGCATGACATATGCTTACACTTGCATCAATACTCGTGTATAACAAAAGGAGAAGGTTACCTCACAACAAAGAATGTAGCAGTGTACATGGAAGACAAAGTAAATTAAATCTTTATTTAGACTAAATAAAAATTAATAGGAAATAAATAGAAAATAAATAAATTAAATCTGATTAATAGAAAATAAATAGATTAAATCTGTATTTAGATTAATAAGAAATAAATCTTTATTTATATTAAATAAATAAATTTTCTAAAGTAGAAATTGTTTTTAGTATTTCCCTTTAATTATTAAAGGGGTTGTTTTTAATTTAAAAACAAGAAATAGTACTAAGGAAAAGACAATCTATCCTTGTCTTATGTACTTCTTTCTTTTACACTCATATATGAATAAATAAATCTTAATATTACTTATTCATATATAATAATTCAAGATAAAAGACCTACTAGTACTATAAAAGATCACCTTCGTCGTACCTTTGCAAAAATAGACCCAATATAAACATGTGATGTTAAATCGTACCTGTTGATGGTTAAAAATAAATGGAAAGATAAATATAATTAGTCATTCACACATATATATATAATGATTTATTGTTTAAATATTTTTAAATCTTTTGGTAATAACAACTAGAGAGTGAGTATATAATGAAATAAACTAAGCACATGTATTCACAACAAAACACCAAAGGTTAATGTTCCTTGAAGGGTTAGGGACATAAAGCATATAAACATTCTATTCATATGCTTATACTATGGAGAGCATATGGGATATATGTAACAACCATGGAAGCGTAAAATGAAAGGACCCAAGTACATGTATTGATTTGAATGGATCCTTGAAGAATCAAAATTGCTAAGTGGTTATTTCTCTGGTTTATTTTGTGCTTAAGAACCTTTGAATTTATGTGCTTAAAACATGTTTTTAGAAGCCTCAATGCTTTAGAAAAATCCATGGAAGTCTTGAAAAAATGACTAGGGAAAAAGTCATGCAGAACTTTAGGCTACATAGAAGCATGGATAAAAGGAGGGGAGCTTGATGTTTCGTGCTCCATGCACTACATAAGGGCTAGGAAACAAACCTTTAAAAGAAAAATATTAACGCAAGGACATGTGGGGATTTGGTTATGTTGAGAGGTGAGCAAGTTGGAGGGGGATGTTACCGTCACGCCCTGCACAAGTTAAAAGGTACAAGGTACAAGAAAATAGACTAAGTTAAAGTCTCACAGAGAATGATGCACATGAAGATTGGTGAAGTCAAAGGGTAGCTTGTTGCTCCACACTTCACACAAGTCCAAGCATGCAGAGGAAAGCAAAGGACCTTTGGTGTCTGCCCACAATGCTTCACATTCTGCAACAAAGGAAAAGAGCATGCGGGGAAAAAGGCTTGTGGAGTAAGCCTGACACATGATTACACCTGCATCAGTACTCTTGTATAACAAAAGGAGGAGGTTACCTCACAACAAAGAAGGTAGCAATGTACATGGAAGACAAAGTGGCCACCCAAGTTGTCAACACATGTACATTTTAACCAATCATATGGTGCCATGTGGATGTGATTGAAAACCCAAATTGTTTAAATTTTGCAAAATTTGAAACGATGAGTAAGCACGACA
>JASDQU010436129.1:14383-25601 GCA_032191745.1 Picea mariana | reverse complement strand
CTCATCAGAGAAATTCCTAAGCAAATTATGGATTTTGTTTGGATATTAGTTTAGTATGAAAATGTGAAATACAATGATACATTGACAACACTGCCTTTAAGATTATCTTCCAATAGTGACTTCAATGATTCAAATTCCAATAGATTAGTAAATACTAAGCTCTACAAGTATTGCGGAAAAGGATTTGGTTGCAAAGATGCATACTTTGGTAAAATGAAAGCTTTTCTTCTTCTTGACAAGGCCCATTTAGCCCACAGCACACTCAGAGCTTCTTGTTGCTTTCCTTCTCTTTTGAAACCAAAAAACACAGTCCTGAAGTTTACAACATTGGATTGAATATTGATTTCCATCATTTCATATAGTAGTTCCAGTGCCATTTTTTATTTATTGGCCCTACAAAGACAGTGAATGAATGTAGAGTAAGTTTCAAAATCAGGAGTATGCCCTTTCTCTTTCATGAGATTGAAAGTATTCCAAGCATTAGAAGTTAATCCCTCATTCATATACCCTCTAATTAATGTTGTATGTGTAACAACAGTTGTCTCACAACCAACATTTTTCATTTCCTCAACAAACCATAACGCTTCTTTTGATTTATTTTCCCTAAAGAAATGAATAATCAAAGCGGTATAGACATGAATAGTAGGTAAATAACCTGCATCTCTCATATTGTCCAACATTTCTAAAGCCTTACTTACTTGACCTTTCCTCAACAAACCAGGGAGAAGGCTACCATACACATATTCATCAATGACACATCCCCAGTTTTTCATTGCATCCCCCAACTCTAGGGCCTCTGACATTTTGCCTACCCTGGAGAAACCTTTTATGAGAATTGAATAAATAATTTGACTTGTGAAACACCCTCTTCTTTGTAAATCATCAACACATTTTCGAGCATCTATCAATTTTCCTTCTTCACACAAACTTGTAAGAAAGACACCAGAAAGGGATTTTTCTGGCATAAAACCTGCATGTAACATCTCCTAGAACACTTGCATTGCTACCTGTATATTTCTTCCTTTATTTCCACAAAGAAACATGATTAAATATTTATATGTACTTGCATTAGGCTTGAATTTATCATATTTCATCTCTTTGAATTTCAGCAAAGAAGAATTTGTCAAGCCTTCCCAACCATACTAAATTACAATGGTAGTCCATGTATTAGCTGTAATAGGGCAACCTTTGCTCCTCATGTATTCTAACAGGCCTCTCATATACCTGAAATCTTTTGCACTGCCTGTGATTTTGATGGCCATGTTGTATGTGTCAGTGGTATGGCAGTAGCCAGACTATTGCCCGACCCAAGAGAAAAATCTTAGCGCACCATATCCATGCTTCTGACAACTGTGCAAATCTGCATTCACAAGAGATGGTGTGAAGGTCACCTCAATTTCTTGTAAATATTTTTCTAGGGAGTATTGATTCTTGTTGTTTAAAATAATTCCACGTATCTTCTGAAAGTCAAAGTCTGGATAGTCTCTTTCCAATATACATCTTGCCTCTACATCATAATCGGACTGCATTTGTTTTGAATGATTCTTAAGCAGCACAATATGGCCATCTTGTGAATGCCTATGGTTGTCTACATCAATAGCATAGTCAAGATTGAAATCTGGAATATCAGTCTGATTAATTCTTGTTTCTACCTCCTTTTCTTCCTGAACAAGATTAAATGATTTTTTCACTCTCACCACTTCAACAAACTTGTATCGCTTCCCTTCATTTTCTAGAGAGTAAACAACCCATTGGAAAATCTTGGCACTAGGATTTATACTTCTGTCCGTCATCTCCTACAAAAGCTTGCAAGCTTCCTATGACCTTCCAGCTTTACAAAGCTCTTTAAGGAATATAGAATAAGTTTTCCAAGTAGGGTTTAATCCCTTGCTTTTAATGGCATTGAAAAGCTCCCACGCTTCAGAAATGTGACCCTGGTTTACCTCCCCAACAATCATTGTTGTTCACAACCACATTCTTGCATTTCCTCAAAGAGGTTAATAGCCTCTTCATATCTATTTGCCCGAAAAAGATGTTGAACCAATGCAGTGTAGCTTGACACAGTAGGAATGCAACCTACTTCTTTCATGATATCTATTGTTTCAAATGCCTTCTCCAACTGGCCTGCTTTCAAGTAACCATTGACAAGGATCCCATAAACATTTTCATCAGGCGTGCAATTTTGCATTTTCATGACATTGACTCATTGCATACCATCATCCATTTCTGCACAAACCTTTAACTAGCATGTGGAAAATCCCAGCTAAACGTATCTCTCATGTTGTAATACATGTGTAAAATCTAAAGTAGTTTGTTGTACCTTGGCATCTAAGGAACACAAACCTCCTCCAATTTCTCAAGTTTCATCGCTGATTGGCCACAATCAGTTATGCAAAAAGATGTCTAAAACATGACTTTGCACAATCAGAAAAATAGGCTGTGAAGATGTGAATGTATCTCTCATGTTGTAATATTTGTGTAAAATCTAAAGTAGGTTATTGTACTTTGGCATCTAAGGAACACAAACCTCCTCCAGTGTCTCAATTTTCATCTCTAATTGGCCACAATTGGTTCAGAAAAAAGATGACTAAACATGACATTTCTAGAAAATGTGCCTTCAAAGATTCTCCAAGTGACATGTTTTGATTAGATTGTTCTTGATGTGCCAAAATTGAGTTTCTTGGACTCTCTGAGTATGCTTAGATGGTGCTGATGGTGTACTTTGGCTAGTAGGCTGACTAACAGAAGACAAAAAGACATTTGACTGAATGAATGTCTCCCAAGTGATGTTCATTTGTGCAAGCTGATGCAATACAATGATTTTGATGAGGGCATGGTGAAAAATGTTGGCTTGATGATCACTTTGTCTATGCTGCACCTTCTTTTCCATTTTAGCCAAGATCTTGTAGAGGTAGTAGGATAGGTTAAGTGGTTTTAACCCTGTGAAATGAATGAGCAATCTGACATGATACTTGTACAATCTTGAAAATCTGCCCTCACATGTAAAATACTTCACAATGACCCTCATCAATGGAGCAAACTTCTCAAGGAGTTGTCCAAAAGGAATTTTTTTTTTCTTAATGATGTCTTTGTAGTGACCTTTGATGAAGGGTTTGTAGTTTTGCACATCCAAGTCTAGGCTCTTAAACCACTTTTCCCCACTGATTGGTATCCCTGTGGCTGAATGTGGACCATGATGGTATGACTGAGATAATGATGATGACCTTTCAGCGATGACACATCCCATTGAGTGATGGCAATGACCGGAACATGAAATTTTTTGAAAGGAGCAGTAATAGCCCCAGACACACTAGCCTGTGACCAAATTTTTATTTTGAAAACCTAATGAAATGATGAAAAATTAACTTGAGACCCTAAAAAAACCCTTGTAAGAGCATATTTGATCATTTGTGACAGGCATAACTGACTGACACTAACATAACCATAGAAACCATTGAGTTTGACCATTAAGACATGCATAACATTGTTCATAAACTGAAACAATTCTCAAGGTGACTATTGCCCTTCGGATTAGGCCCCCGTTCATCATTGTCTCGCTTGCAATCAATAAATGTGGCTCCCCAACCATCATTGTAGGTCATTAAAACCAGAGTTAATAATAAAAACATACCACATAAATCTTCAAGATCTCTGCATGATCCTGTTCCACCATTCATCTGCACTTTGAATGGACATTTCTTTGTTCATTTGCCTCTGCAAATTCTCCTTAAGAGTACCAATTGCCAACAAATTCATCTCTATGGTTGTTGAAAGGGAAATTGTAGTCAGTAATGGATATAGAAGCATTATAAGGTTGTAGTCAATACATAGTATAAGACAACTATCCTTAAAATATAAAATGGTTACAAGATGAAGATTAGCATGAGATAATTAATGTTGTTAATTGGTAGATGTTGAATCATAGAAACTATACACATTAAAGGATAAGTTAGAGAATTTGATTTTATAAAAAAAGATAATAAATATAAATACATACAGATATTCTATACTTGCTAGGAATTTTACTAATTTTATATTATTTCTCTTGCAGGTTTGACTTTTGGCTTCTAGATCAATTTGAAATTTCAATTGTGGAATATTTATTGAGATGTCAAACATCGATCGTGGGAAGAAAATATCAAGACAAAATGATCTATCATCATACTTTCAAAGACCTCAATCCAAGTATCCACATTCTCTTCATGCTTCGAGCTCTTTTGAGCAACCTATCACTAAAAGAGATGTCAACTCTTGTGAGAATGCATCTAATATCCAAATAATAGATAAGGAAATATGTTCCTCTAGTGATCAAAGTGATATAAATGCATTTTCACCAGAAATTGGCAGTACAAATGTCGAAAATATTTCATTGCAGAAGAACACAACCAATTCACGAAAAAGACAAAAAGGCCAATGGGACATAGGGAGAGGTGTCCAACCAGTTTGGGTCTCAAAATTTCCATTTATTGAACCATTACCTCCAAAAAACGAGAAAGAGAAACCAAAAGTTAGATGCAATATATGTAGTTGGAAACTTGGCACGCCAACGACATTTCAGATGAAGTTAGATACAATTGAGAAGCATGTAGGAAAGGTGTATGAAAAGAAAATTGTAGATGGTGAGGAGAAATCTATTGTCAGATGAAAATCTTCCGAGGAATGTCGACATGTCAAATATGCTAATGAATAAAATGAATATTTAATAAGTAAGCAAAAACTCGAGGCAGGTGGAGGAAGCATCACATCTCTATTTGAAAAGACGATGGAAAGAAATTTATTATCCAAGACAATTCAATTAAGAACTGTATTTCACATCTTATCTAAAGGACGTCCTATGACAAATTATCCAGATTACATGAAATATATATCTTTTCTTCAAATTCCAAACTTTCCATCTTCTCATTGGTCTTTAACGAGTGGTTGGGAATGGGCAAAATATCTAGCTCAAGTAGAAAAGGATGATATGAAAGACACGATTGAAAGTGCTAGGTTTTTGTCATTGTCTTTGGATGAGGTTACAACTATTGATAATACTTCATGGATTTGTATGAGTATTTATATGGTTAATGACCATATTGGGCATTCCTATTTACTTGGGGTTCATAAAATGTAGGAGAATTCTACAACTGGAAATATTTATGAACCTGTTAATAATAGTTTGAAGGAAAGTGGTGGTATGGATCCTTTAATGATCGCAAAAAATTGGTATGTGTTGGAGCGGATGGAGCATCAATAATGCAAGGACAAAGGAATGGCCTTTGTGTTAGACTACAACTATCAGCTTCACCGTATATGTTGAGTATTCATTGTATGGCTCATAGGATGGATCTTTCATTTAAAATAGTAAGCAAGTTTCCATCGGTTTCAAAAGTTGAAGATCTTATATGAGAGGCTTATGCATATTTTTCTCGTAGTCCTAAACGATTTTCAGAGTTTAAATTTTTTTCCAACGGTGTTACAAATGGAAACAAGCTATTAAAAGATGTTGATACAAGATCGATCTCATTGAATGGACCAACTCAAAGATTATTTAGTGAGTACCAGTCCTTCGTAGGGGTGATGTATGAACATCGCTTCAGTGTAGATAAAGCTCAAGATCTTCTCTTTCGACTAACTGACATAGAGACATTATTAACATTGGTTGGAATTATTCCTATGCTAGATGAAATGAATGTCCTCGTGAAAATGTTTCAAAGTCACACAATGTATATTGTAGAATACACAAATGAAAGAAAATTTGCATGCCTTTCATTGGATAATTTGTATACAATGCCAGAGTCTTTCGCAGCTCCATGATTTACAAATTGGATTATGATCATTGATATAGAAAATACTAAAAATTATTTGAAGTTTGATGAAAAAGGTATACTATGTATGGAAGTGCATGGGTATATGGTTCCTTTTCATTATATTGATAAGACATGACGAACCACCAAAGAGCGCTTTGTGTCAAGAGACCTATTCGACAATGTTGTCATTTCAGTGAGACGCAACTTGATAGAAATTCCAAAATCACTTTCATCGGAGATAAAATAACGATTCCCTCGAGATGAATTGTTGGAGGCCATGTCTGTGGTGTACCTTGAATATTGGAACAATATAAAATGTCAACCTACTTTAAAACGTGACTTTGTGGCAAAATTAAATACTTTAGTGGACCACTTTTGCAAGAAGGTTGAGATACATGGAGAACAGGTTGAAGGTATTTTGGATCAATCAAAATTGTTTCAACAAGCCACATACTTCGCTGAAACAATGTGGAATCAATTTCGCGCTTTAGAGAATCCTCTAGAATATGGTGTAATAACAAGATTATGGACTATTTTAGGTGCTAGCCAATACTTACAGGAAAACATATCTGACTACTTCAAATTAGCGGATTTGTGTCAAACCATGATTTTGGGATCAGTGGAGGATGAGAGAAGGTTTAGTGCACTATCATTTTTGAAGTCAAAGATGAGGAACAAGCTTGATAAACATATGGATATATGTTTAAGATTATATGTAACAAAGTATGACATTACCACTTTTCCATATGAAAGAACACTAGCTCTTTGGCGATCCGATTGTGATAGAAGGGGAGAAAACAATATAACAAGTTTCTCTAATGAACTTGATACAAAACATAATTATTTGAAGGCTCATAATGATAGTCCATTTGGAGAGGGTCTTGTTCATAATGAAGAAAATGAGCACCAAGATGAGAACTGGGAAATTGATATATTGTAAGATTTGATCTAATCCAATATATATGAGGCCCTAGGGGACACTTATTTCAGTATATGTGTTCCATTGGTGGTGCAAGAAATAGTGAATGGAAGAGCACGGATGATGTGATTCTCGTGATACGTTCTTCCTCTATTTTTGGAGTAGGTCAGAAATTCTTTATCATAGCAAGATTACTATATGCCAATTTGAGGATGCATTTCAGGTAAAAATAGGTTCTATAATTTATATTTTGTGTTTTTCATTGTAACTTTTGAGCCACATTTTCTTGATGCAAGTTATTTTAAGATTGATGTTTTGATATTTAACTATTACACTGTCTCTTTCTTGTATGTGACCGGAACTGAAGTTGGAATTTGATGAAGATGGGACCTATCTCTTCACATAGATATTGTCCTAGTATTAAAGGGTAGATACCCGATTTAACAAGAATTCCGCTAAGCAAGAATGGGCTCAGTCAAGTAGATGAAATTTCTTTGATGTCTTTCTCTAAATGTTGATAAATTTTAATGGTTTGTTTGTTTGTTGCATTTTGGAGCATTTTGTCAAGTTTGGATTTTTGTGTTTATTTTGGTTAAAAATGTGCTAGGCCCTTGAATGCTTCTAGTTCTCATTTGATGTTTGACTGAACCTTTTGTTATGGAATGATTGGCTTCATTTGATTTCCATTGAGTCGAAGGGTTTGGGTTAAAGTTAAAGACCTTTGTTGAGTAAAAAATTGTTTTTCATCTTTTTGTCATGACATTTATTTGAGAAACATTTGGTCTTAGGCTTAATATATGCCTTTAGTTATTTTGTGGCCACTCAATGTGTTCTCCATAATTATGATTAATTTTTTAATATGTTTGATGATCAAGGAAATATTTTTTTATTTCCTTTCATTTTTTGGCATGACTTGAGCATCTTCACCTTTTAGGATCTACTATGTTTATTTTGTATTTTCTTTGAAAAGACTTATTGATTATTTATAAATGGAAATGAGCTCTACTTAACTAAGCAAAGAGAAAAATGGTCTATGCACTAGTTTCCTATGTGTACATCATAGGAAACCTATTAGCATGAGACCGACATTCCTCTAATGCAATTATACTTTCATAAATATGGTGGTTGAATTTCATATTCCATAAAGAATGCTATGCAAACCCCTTTGTTGATTGGATAAATACCTCCATTACCCATACTTTGCTGCCACTTACCTTGCAAACCTCCATTGCATACCATGAATCAACACACATTCTCTTGTTTGTGTTTTAAAGTTTGCTTGGTTGAAATATTAGTGTATGCTACATCAATGAATTGATGTTTAAGGTACCGATGGTTGTATTACTCTTCAAAGCATCAATGTCAGGCCAATGACCAACGCTATGAAGGTGGAAGTGACTGAAGGATAAGCATGCTTCATTATTACACAAGAGTACATGAAAATCACATCAAGGTAAGCCCATGAAAGTTTTGAGTTTGAATTTACATTCTCTTGCAGATTTATCAATGACCTGCGAACCCGCGGTTGTGAATGATAGAAAATAGGCTAAGTGTTGGGAGCGGTCGGTCGGACTTGCATACAAGAGAAATGAAAAAATTAGGAGCTAGGTACCCGCGACAATTCTGACGGTCATAATGTAGATCACGAATCTCTGGGTGCAAAATGGATATCGCGGAACTTGGAATATGATCGCTTGAACCCGTGAACTTGAGACTGCAAAAACGGTTAAGTAAGGATAATACGACAGTCGATCAGACTCATGATATGGGAATATGGATGGAGAGAAAAACGACTAAGTATAGTAACTAGAAAGGGAAAAGAGAAGGGAGAAAAGAAAAGGGGAAAGGAGGGTAGGTATAAAAGAGGGAAAAGAAATGGAAATTGTGAAAATAGAAAGGGGAGGGAAATTTCGGAAGCGGGAATTGATCTCAACAGGTTGTAGTCAAGCAAGAGTTAGGTGGCTCAAGGAGATTGGCAGAAGCAATCTAACCTCAGTATATGAACCCACAAGGTATCTCTTGTCATTGATTTTGCACACTCGAAGTAAATGATTTTAAGCTCCCTAGAAAAACAACTACGTTTCATATGAGAAACAACCATGTGGAGTTATTGGGATGCCTATCCCAAAATTTCTAACTTAGATTATCAATTATTTTGTGACCTGAAATGGATGAACTAAGTCTACTAGGTGCTTATGTTGGTTAATTTTAGGGGGCTATATTGGCGTCATGAACCAATGAATTTAATTAATGGTGTGACGAAGGAGGTATTTTGGACTTTTCACTTTTATGATTCACCAAGATCACTTTATGGGTGCATGTTGAAAAACATACTTAGGATAAAGAAGACTTTTTAAATCCTTTATTTGTGTGCTTGAAGTGGTGAAACAATAATGTTTGAAATTGGAGTGCTTGAAAGTAGATTGCAAAAAAGACTTTTAAAGAAATTTGATGAAGACAAAATATGTGAACTTTTGGGGTTCTTACGTCATCTAATTAATTTTTAAATGTTGCAAACTTTTCCAAATGATAACCACACCATGTATGAAAATGTGTTAAGGAAGGTATTTCACTCTCTCACCTTTTTCTGATTTGCCAAGATTGCTTGTGAGTGTAAGGAAAAGAACATACTATAGGTTGGGAGAGCTTTTGTGTCCCTTGTTTGTGTGAATTGTGACAACAAAAATATAAATGAAGTTCTAAGTTATGCATCCATGTGCAATGACAATTAAATAAGCCATCCACGTGGCAAGTGTTAGTAACAATTATTCCATCCACTAGCCACTGTGTGATTTAATGACTATGCAAAATAATAGCTAAAACAATAGCTTATAATTTCTAAGAAATCACAATCTTCTATGTAAACTGCAAGGAGCAACTACCCAAGGCCCAAATATTGAATTTAGTTGATTTGTGTGGGTTGTTATAGGTATAGTCTTGTTATCCTCACATTGTAATAGTTATAATAACCGTGACATAAATTGGCATGATTGACACTCAGTCCAGCAATGTAACTATCGCGAAAATCGAAGTCTTTGTTGCAAAACTCACGCAAAATAGAGATAAATAGTCACACAAATTGCCAGGATTACAGAAAATGAAATTTCTCAAAATTCATCTACCAATGGTGGTTGTTGAGTGAAGCTACAAGCTGGTTAATGATCCTGCAAGCCAAGAGAGGTTAGAAATCAACTATAAACAACTAAAGACCTAAGATAAAACCATCTAAACCCAAAGTGGAGTCGTTGATTTGTGTTGGGGATTTTATTGCATTAGTGAGCAAAACCCCCTTGATTTAATTACAATGTAAGCTAGCCAATTGGCAATGGTTAGCCGTGGGACAAGCACAAGAGCATTATAACAATAAGTGAGCATCAAAGTAGCATACATATAACTACATTACAAATTTAACCCCAAGAATGCCATTCAAACGCAAAAAATGGAGGGAAACAATATTACTCATATATTAGTCCAATGGAAAAACACAAAATGTATGATATCCTTGATAAGAATGATTTGAGGCAAGTGGGCTTGACCAATCTCCTTGGCATGGGTCCTTTTTTCTTTTTAAAGCTCTCTCTAACTATGACAAACAAAAAAATCTTGGTTCCTTGAGGAAAGAACACAAACAAACATGAGGGGAATTAATGGTAGAGATGAGAGTGTGAGATGATTGATCTCCAAGCTCATTCCTGCATCATAACATTACAATTCTTCTTTTTCTTAAATGTTATCCCATGGATTTCATTTATAGGAAAATTTTGAGCTCCAATGAAAAACTAATTCCAATGTGAACGCTTCTAATTCAAATAGGATCTCCAATGCTTGATAGAGACCCTTGGGAGGCCAAAGTACTCAACATTGATGAGATGAGAGCTTGAATTCATCTTGTGCACCATCCTATAACCACCTGAGCTAAGCCTATGGTCCACTAGTGTGCCAAAGAGGTAGCTCTCACATGCTTTGATAGAGTTGCATGGGTCTCGAAGGATATTCCACACAAGTCTTATGATCGAAAGCAAAGGCTAGTTGTGAGAGTGAACACAAATCAACTTCTAATGTTGGTTTCACTTATTGAGGCGTGTCAAGTAGCTATGAGGCAATGTTGTTATGTTGCATTATTTCCAATTGGTGATGCTTCAATGAATATTGGCCAAAATGTCACTTGTGAGCGAAATTGAGATGACAACAAAGAGCTTGGCAATGATATTTTCATTTGTGCTTGATCATAATATCTTTTGCTAGCCCATCCCTAAGGTCAACTTCAACCAATATTCGAGCAATTATACAAATGCTCAAGGTATAGAAACTAAAATCCTCCTGAACAAAACTTCCAATGTAGTTCCCAATGGCCATAAACACATACCAAGACCAAAACTTGAGGTGAAGGCTTGGAAGTTTAACCCATATTGCTTGAATGGGTGTTTTTTTGGTCCCAAGGTCAAAGAAGGGGCTCCAATTTTTTAAGAGAACCATCAAGGATCCCCAGTACCACCGAGAATTCAAAATT
>JASDQU010436128.1:51848-67697 GCA_032191745.1 Picea mariana | reverse complement strand
ATGGAACTGTGGTACAGTGCGAGAATCAAGGATTCTCGCAGGCTAGACACAGGCAAAATGCAAGAAGTTCACACTGAACTTAACAACAGGGTGCGAACTTTAGTAGTTCTCACAGACTACAGAAGGGTGCAGTGCGAGAAGTTCTGTAATCAAGAAAATTTTGGAAAAAGGACAAAACTTCTGAGGGAACTTCTGGATCCAGTGAGTTTGTAAGGGTCTCCTCAAGACTCAGAGATTGATGGGAATGAAAAATGGTAGGTTAAGAGAAAATGGCCAAGAAAAAACCACCAAAAATGGTTTGTATCCCCAGTGGAGTCGCCAATTTTTTTATCGGACAAATCAGTAGGTGCAGACACTAACAAATCTCCCTAGATCCACCTGGATCTAGAACAAAACAGGACAGGACACGACTCTTTCCCTAAGTTGTAGTCATTGAATCTACTAATAAGAAGGAATAAGTGACATACCTTTATATCGCTTCCTTAGTTCTCTGTTGTTCCTGCTTCACTCTGGTGCTCTTGTGAAGTCAGGTCCAAGACAACACAAACCAACCAAAGTGAAGATAGCAAAGTATATTCAATGTCAACCTATGCATATGATCAATGAGTTATGCTATAAAATAAGAGTGATTTTATGGGAAAGGGACATGCCGCTGTATTATATTAATTGAAAGTAGAAGATACAACCTGATCGCCTTGATGTTGCAAGCTTCCTTTCAGTGACTCTTGGTTCCAACACACACACTTGCTTTGTACTTTCATGAAGAAGATCCAATACCTCTTTATAGATCAAATAGAGTCTTCAAGCTTATGTCCAAGCAGGGTTCTTCACACAATTCTTTCACCAATTCTTCATTCAATCTTGCTTAACCGTTTCCATGAGAAACCTTTCAATATATAGGAGAAGGAGGGATGGTTACATGGATGAGGATGATCCCACCAAATCTGAGAAGTCAGTAGGATGCCAACCATGCGAATGCCAACTCATTTTCTAGAAGATCCCCTTCTAGAACCTTCGTGACCTCTTCTCCTTTCCAAGCTTAAAAACAGGTTTGCACCCTATCTATGGAGCAAACTACGAATAGTTCAGAGCCTAAGTGTGGGTGGTCTGCAAGAATGAAGGATTCTCATACCCTGTAACATAGACAGCCTGCGAACTCATCTTAAAAATGTGTTTTTGGAAGAAGACAACAATCACTTTTCTCAGGCAAAAGTCCTTGTGGGAGCCTGAACACATCACTTGCAGAGACATCACTAGGGTGACCAAAATCATGTGTAACACCCTGAAATAAGGACAACCCTTAGTATTCAGGTAATTTATATGACATTAATAAATTACTCAATCATCTTAGGAAGAGATTGGAAAGCTTTAACGGGTGGATACCTAGAATGGTAAAAACATTATAGTCCTTAGAGAGGGTAGGATTTCACCTTACATAGAGAGTGTCCAACAACCTAATGTAAACTATATCGAAGAATACCTAGGAGTGTATTCCATATTTTCTGAGGAGGATAACATTCCCTTGGAACAAATTGATTTAGATGATGGTATGTGGCACATGCACTTCGATGGTTCATGCTCTAATGAAGGTAACAGAGCTGGCATTATCTTGATTTATCCTGTAGGAAAAATCCATAACTTTTCTTATTGGTTGGAGTTTTATTTCATGAACAATGTCACTAAATTCAAAGCTTTATTATTAGGCATTGAAAACACCTATAATATTGGTTGTGGTCACCTCTCAGTTTTTGGGGATTCCGAGCTTGTTGTGAACCTTGTATGTAAGATATACTCTCCTAGAAACAAGTTGATGAAACAATATACCCAAACTGTTTAGGCACTTATCTTGAGCCTATTATCTTTCAACGTCACTTAGTTTAAGAGGAAATTGAATTCAATGGCTAATCGGTTAGTTGTTTTTGTAGCCTCTCCTAATCGACAAATTCTACCCCATAGACCTGATTGTACTTTTAAATCTCTATATCGTCCCCACATCTATGACAATATAGAATCTTGGTAGGTCTTCCCTAATGATGAGAGCATTTGTGATTTCATTCAAAATGAACCTTTTAAGCTCAAGGAAATTATATCCATAGAAGATGACAAGATTCCTAAGGGCTTGACTCCTCTAGAGAGTTCATTTTCATCGAGTGATGTAGGAAATAAAGAGAAACAGAAGGAAGAGGAGTCAAAAAGGAAGGTGGGTGAAACCATATCCTTGAACATTGGGACACCCAAAGTTCCAAAGAATGTTAAAATAGGTGCCAAATGTTCAGATAAAGAGAAAATGAAGTTTACCAAGCTATTTGGTGAATTCCAAGATATTTTTGCTTGGTATTATGAGGATCTTTGTGGTTTTGATCCTGGTCTTATAAAACATGCCATCCCCATCAAGGAAGGCATAAAACCAGTTAGGAAAAAACAAAGACCTATCAACCTTGCACTAGAAGAAACTATTCAAAATGAGTTGGAATAAATCTTGAAGGATGGAATCATCTTTCCAGACAAGTATTCTGAATGGGTTTCAAATTTGGTTCTTGTTCGGAAAACAATCGGTCAGATCAGATTATGAGTTGATTTTCACGCATTAAATCGAGCTAGTATAAAAGATCACTTTCAACTCCTTAACATGGAGATGATTTCGTAGCAAGTTGCAGGGTCACAAATGATGTCCTTACTTGACGGTTTTTTCGGATACAATCAAATCAAGGAAAAAAGGGAAGATAAATATATAACCACATTTATTACTTGTTGGGGTGCCTTTTCTTATGAACGTATGCCTTTTGGATTATCTAATGCAGGTGCCACTTTTCAAAGAGCTATGCAAATAGCTTTCAACGATTTGATCGGAAAGATCATTCAGATCTACCTAGACGACTTAACTGTTTATTCTAAAACCCGATCAGATCATTTTGGTCATCTGAGAAATGTTCTTATGCGATGTAGGGAATTTGGAATTTCTCTAAATCCTTCTAAGTCTATTTTCGACAATACTGAGGGAAAAATCATTGGACACATTGTCTCCAATTCCGGAATAAGCACTGATCCTGAAAGAATTGTTGCTATCCTTAATATTCTTGCTCCCACTTCAAAGAAGGAGGTTCAAGATTTTATGGGGGTTATTAACTTTGTCTGTAGGTTTGTTCTAGATTTTGTAGTGATGTTCAAACCAATTCATAATATTCTTAAGCAAGACCGTTCTTTTTCGTGGACAAATGATGTCGAAAATGCTTTTGAAGGGATAAAGAAAGCAATCAGTTCCACACCGGTCTTGGCAAAGACAGATTTTGAGAAGGAATTCATGATATATACTAATGCCACCGAGGAAGAAGTTTCTGCTGTCCTCATGCAAAATGATGACCAAGGTAATGAAAAACCAGTGGATTACATGATTCAAAGCTTATTTGATGATGAATTTAAATATTATTTTATTGAGAAGCATGCTTTTGCTCTTGTTAAAGTTGTTGAGAAGTTTCTCCACTTCATCTTAGGTAAGCATACGTTGGTAAAAGTCCCTTTACCTGCTGTCAAGTTTTTTCTCTCACAGTCGTATCTTTCAAGGAAGCTTGTATATTGTCTTGCCAAGATCCAACAACATGATTTGAATATCATGACTTATACCACTATCAAGGGATGTGACTTAGCCCTTAACTTAGCTTAGCATGCTAAGAATAGTGAAGAGATTGATGAAGATGATAGTTCCCTATTGGCTCTCTTTTACATTGATAACCAGATCCTCCCTGTGTCTGAACATCCTTGGTATAAGAATTTAATTTACTATTTACAAAACCAAAGATGTCCAGAAAACTTAGACACTCATCAAAGGACAAGGCTTCGTCTTGAATCTGCAAGATATGTCATTATAGGAGACTTCTTGTTTCGAAGATCTGCTGATGGTGTGTTTCTTCGTTGTGTAAACAATGAGGACGCACAAAAACTGTTGCAAGAAAATCATGGTTCTTCAAATTTTCTCATTCATGTAGGAAGCCATTTTTCTACTAAAACCACTGCTTTCAATATTATTATAAAAGGATACTATTGGCCTTCAATATTTCATGACTCTTATGTTTTTTCGAGATCCTGTGACAAGTGCCAAAAATTTGCTGGGAAAGAATGCCTTTCAACCATGCCATTACAACTTTTCCTCCCAGAGCTTCCTTTTTCAAAGTGGGGATTGGATTTTATTGGTCCTATTAATCCCCCATCTTCAACAAAACAATTTTTTATTTTGACAACCACTGACTATTTTACAAAATGGGTTGAAGTTGTCCCACTTAAGCATTCAACATATGATCAGGTAATTTCTTTCCTTGAAAATAACATCTTTTTCTAGATTTGGTATTCCATTGGAAATTATTACAGACAATTGTCCCGCTTTCATTTCTACTAAGTTGACCCAATTTTTAGCTAAGTTGGGGGTTAAAAATTTCACCTCATCAGCTTATTATCCCCAAGAAAATGGGCAGGTTGAGTCTACCAACAAAAATGTGGTGAAGATCATCAAAAGGCTCATCGAAGATAAGCCTCGTCAATGGAACACTCTCCTCACTTACGCCCTTTGGGTAGATCGAACTACTGCCAAGGTAAGCACTGGTTTCACCCCTTTCCATCTTGTTTATGGTCAAGAATCCCTCTTGCCTACTGAGATAGAACTTTCTTCCTTAAGGTTGATGCTACAGATCGAAGAATTAAATTCTTCTGATATTTCACAAAGGATAAATGCACTCCTGGCTTTGGAAGAGAAAACGATGTTTTCCTTGGATAATATAAAAATGAGACAACAGACTGTTAAGAAGTATTTCAACAAGAGTGTCAAGACCATCAAGTTTAAAGTCAATGAAAAGGTACTGCTTTGGGATTCAACTGACGTTGATAGGGGAAGACATCTAGAATCCTTTAAATTACGGTTGGCTCCTTTCAAGATCACTTTTTTCCTAGGTATTAATTCTTACATTCTAAAATATTTACAGGAGTGATTGTTTTCCTACAGCACTAACGGTTCTCACTTGAAACATTACGTGGAACCAACTTGAAAATTTCTAACGCTGTTTGGATTTTCTGTATTTTAGTAGTCTAGATTTGCTTTCATTTCTCCACTATTTTTCATTTCTTCTTTACAGTGGTTTGATTTTTTCTTTCTGTTTTTAGCAATTTCCCGTTGTTTTTACATTTTTGTCATTTTATCTTTGTTGTTTTAAATTTTTTATTGCTTTTTTTATATTTTAGTTGATTTTTGGTCAGGAATAAGATGTTGGATCAGTTCTGCCACAGTGACACTCCTACAAGATATTGTTAGTCAATAACAATCAAGCTTACACAGTTGTTACGATGTTCGCCTTAAAGCACTTGAAATTGCTATATGCTTTCACTGCTATCTTTTAAAGAAATTGGTTATCTTCTGCTTCTGCTTTCCATTTCTTCATCCATTTGATAATTTAAAAAGAGAAAGTCCATAATTTTTCTCCTTGAAGTAAAGAGCATATTCTGGTTGAACGATTATGCACACAGTGGTAAACCCCCTCATACTTGACATTTTTCATAAGTTAATCCCAAATTCCCGATCATGTTTCCATTAAGTCTGCTCACTTCCCCCTGTTGCATAATCTTCCTGGTTATATCTTCTTGACCTGTTGTTCTCGGTCTGCGAAACCATGAGTTCTGAGTTCTAAATCTGTTGAAAACAAATTTCCCTGTGGAGTCACCAGTTTGTTGACGATAAAAACCACAACGCAGATTTCTCCCACAAAGTATTGCTAAAGCCTATTATTATAAGCTAACGATATATATAATACTAGTATGTGGGACCCCCTTGTATATTGGAATATCAGATCTGGTTCTTATTTGATGTTATGCTGTTGTTCGACACTGCTTAGAGGGTTCTACATGATTGATGAAATCTTGGTTTTATTTGCGACATAATAGTAGATGGATAATGCGTATTATGTGTTGTTTCTAATTTCTCTAAGCTCTAAATTCCATATTGTGTGAATGTCTTATATCCATTTTTATGACATCTCTATTTAGCACCATGATTTGTTACATGTTGCACCTGCACAAAACACATGTTAGTCATGACAAAAGATAAAGGAAATATGGAACAAATCCAAGGAAAAGAAGCTATCCTATACTATGCTATGCTACATGCAAATGAAATTAAAACGATTTTTGTTAGTCCTAGATAACAAAGTTAGTGGCTATACGATTTATTGATTTATATGAAAACACATTTGATATGCGTTATGGTATGGTTGGCAATGGTTAAATGTGATATGGGGTGGCACATTTAGCAAGTGATGGATGTTAGTTTCGATGCATAGAATGGATTAATGGAGGGTTGGATGGTGTGTATTAAGTAATTGAATGAGTAGAGGATGGAAGCGACATGCAATTACTGCATGTCACTCCATACCTCTCCCACTAGACATCACGCTAGCTTGGTAATTGGCATTTGATTTTTCTGTGGTTAAGCTTTGATTTTCAAGAAAGGAAAGAACTGCTTGACCAAGCTCATGTTTTTAAGGATATTTGGTTACATGTATGTTTTTTTTTTTCCGTCCATGAACTCACTCTGTTTATGAAATAGATGTTGGCTCAGTGATGTATCGGTCTATGTTTTTCTTAAGGCTGGCAACTGTGTAAATTCTGGTGTTTCCCTGGATTGGTTGTTTTTGCGATTTTCGTTGCAAATGGAAAATAATGGTTGAAGTCACAGTTCATTGATTATTATGAGTAGTGGAAGCCATGAAGGCTCTCTGTTGTCTTTATGGGTTTTTGTTGAAGGGCTCATTCGGTCTAGACTTGCGGGTTGTCTCCACATAGTTCTTGTCACCATACCTAGTCGTATTTGCTATTATGGGGTTGTTGGGTTTGATTTTGAACTATCTTGTGTCACTGCATATCATTTCACCTGGTTGTGGTCTCATTTATGTTATTGGTGTCTGCACAATGGGTTATGATGGATATTATGCCAAGAGGCTTGATTTAGGGTTGGTTTCTATTTCATGGCTTTATTTTTATTAGCATTATTTGATTTTATTTCGGGGAAAAACCACGAGGGTTATGCTTGTGTGTTTTTGGTGTTATTACTGGCTAGTAAGAAGCTTTGGTCCCTCTGTTCATAATATTTCCCCCTTAGTATGAACTAGCACCCTATCTTGAAAGATATTGGTTATGTGTCCTGTGTGAACATCGTGTTGTCTCGAAGTTTTATCCTCTACTGTTGGTGTGGTCGACTCCAGTCCCCCTGTGTTTTTTCCACCAAGTGAACCCTCAGTTACTCAGAACACACCCTTGATTATTCAAGCCTGATTTTGATAAATGAACTAGATATTTCCGGTCGGGTATATTGTTGACTATTGTGGAGTTGTGTCAACAATGGTTTGATTATGGGCTTGGGCTGATTACACAATTGAATTTCGGAATTATGTTTGGTGTATAATCACTTTATTCGTTTATCGTGATGGTTGATTCGATGGCTCAACATGGTTTTAATTGATTGATTTGAGAAATGGAATCGGGCATACAATCACTGCCTCCTTGTGTTGGATTGATAACTCAAACATTGTTTATGGTTGATTGGGAGTATGTTTCCTTGCATTATGCGTTGAGCTGTATGTTTTCTTCAACGTATTATGAATTTAAATGATGGTTGTTGTTACCATGTGCTTAAATTTCTCGATCGAGATCATTTCAATTTAAAGAATTGATATTTGTGACCTGGTTGTCTAATGTGTATGTTTTATGGATATCATACATAGTATCGTTGATTGCACCATCAAATATGGGCACAGGTTCTATAACAGTATGGTTTCAATGCAATATTAATTGTTAAATTGGTTAGAGAGATGGAATCGGGCACGTTTTAAAAGAACTTGTGTCTGTGTTTGATTTGAGGAAATAATTTATGGACAGGGATTGATGGTTTTGATGCTGAACATGGTTGAAACAAATGACTGTATGTTTATTATAATTGGTTTTAAATATTAAATGGATGTTTGAAAAGATGATCGATTATGAGTATGATGACACTATGTAAATAAAAAGCGTTGAATATTAAATGTGGACAGTGGACAAGTGTTAACACACAATAATTGTTTAGTTGGTGTTGGAATGTTTGCATTAAATACATAATTTTTTTATGTATTACTTAATCAACTTTACGAACAATATTTTCTCTTCTCCCAACCATTATTTCACTTTTCACACATTACAATCCACTCGCCTTCCCATATTCATTATTCACCCCCTGTTCCTAAATTTAATTACAGTTAAGAGAACTTTGTATTATGGTAGTTTAAAATATCACAAAAGGATGAATTATAGTAATGCATTTTTTGGGTTTACGATACAGTTGATTGTTTGATGTCTGTGAGCAGTAATCGTGATCTTTTCCCCCTTCATTTTAAAATTTTTCGCTCATTACAACCCCTCGCATATCCCAGGACCCTTATTCACCCCCTGCTCATTAATTACTACTAAACAATTGTATGGATTGGATTGCATGAGTCTGATATGTTGCTGAGCCAAATTTTATTTCATATTTTTAAAAGGAGTTGTCATGTATAGTTGTTCAAAAAACTATTTGCTAATCAATTGTGCATACATGAATGAGATTTCCAAGAAAAAGGTTGAAAACCGAGACCGACCATGCCCTTGACAAAGGAAAAGTCTCTACTGCCCCTTCCTCACCTTCAAATGATTCTGATAAATCTGTGTCCTTCTTCGTGCATTTGAGGGACGATTGCTCTCATGTGATCAACGAGATTAGGCCTAAAGGCTCCACACAACCGAAGGCAAACTCAGAAAGATTAAAAAGTGATAGCAACAACAAGGGAAGGATTTCCTCACAGACTGGGAAATACGGTTTTTAATTTTTTATTCATTAATTGTTGAGAACAGTTGACTTCTGAATTTTTGGACAACACATTATTTTTTTGGATATATGGGTAATATATTTTTGGGAATAATTTCAATTATCATTGAGATAAATTGTCAAATATGAATGTGATAATGGGAGTCACAAGGAGGGATGTTTTGTTTGATTAACTAGTTGTTGTATGATTGTTAAAATCTAAAGGGAGTCACAAGGGGTCCCACCTACTAGTTATTATTTATTTAAAACCCTTATTATGATTTATTACTTTTCCCCCTTAACTAAAATTTAGTTGAGTTATTAGTTAACTTAACTAAGGAAGTAGTTCAACTACTTCAACCAATTCTAATTTGCTTAAAGGAAAAAGGAAAGGGGGGAACAAAGGAGGATAGAAGGAGAAGCATACTAAGGTTTTCTCTTTGATTTTGTGTTGAGATAGTTCAGTTTTCATTCATTCCATAATTTATCGCAAGCCTAATTATTTTTTTATGATAGCAGGGTATTATTGTAGACAACAAGATTCAGGGATGAATTACATCATTCAGACACTTTTTTTTCGGAGGTGTTGATCTATCTTTGATAGTCTGTGTAGACTTGTCTGTTTGTGAATTAGTTTTCATGACTGACAAAGGCTATTGTGCAGAGTCAAGTAGGCAACAATCTGTGGAAAGATGATCAAGCTTTTAGAGTTCAGTTTTTTTTTATTTTCTATCAGAGGTCCTTTTGTATGCTTCATCGAAGATGTCTAAGTTTGACTTTGGTCCAAAACTTCTTCACAAAAGTATGTATAGAGAATGACTCTTTGATGAATTGGAATGAAATAAAGGATTTCTTTATGTCTCATCTGTCTTGATTATTGACTTGGTGTCTTTACTTTTGTCTCTATATTTATTTCAGAATTTGTTATGTTCAAAAAAATACATAAATAATTAATTTATAAAAACTAGCCTAAACACTTGTAATAAATACTTGTGAGTTAGGATATTAATTTTGATGGCTATAAACATAGGGTGATATTCCCATCTATTTTTCTTTAGCCGAGAAGAATCTGAAAATGATTGAGTAAGATCATTTCATATCTTTTCCTCAACAACTAGGACTTGGTACTACTTCTATGTGGATTCTAGCAATTGCAAGAAGAAACGGAGATTCTATCCCTCTAACTTCAGTCTGGAAAATTATATCTTTTGTTCTTCATCTATATGGTGAATGTTGAAATAAAATTCTTGTTACTGCAACCAATGATTCAATTTTAATGCATCGATCACACATTGGTATGGATTTATGTCCACTTTTTTTTCCATATTGGATAAATATTGTGAGGGTTTTCTGGTATTGGAACTTATCTTCTCTTTCTCAGGTTCATTCCACGACTCATTTTTTGGGTCTTAGGTATTCCTTGGTTTCCCATCTGATCCGATCTTTGATTTCAAGCCTCCAACTTCTCTAAATGGTACAAGATTTCTTGCTAGAGCCACCATGAGGAGGGAAATATTTTGAGATATGTTAGTGACTTACTCTTCCAACCTCGCAAATCTCTCCTCTATTGAATATTGAGGGTTGTTGTTACCAAAATTGTCGGCCATGGATATGCTTCTATGTTTTTCTTTTTAAATTGATTCCTAGATCCCTACTGTTAGCTCCCAAAATGAACCCGTCCCTTTGGGCACATTTTGTGGTGGATAGCATGGCTATTGGTAGTTTTCTCAAATTATTTTTGAGTTTTCCTAAGCTGCAAGGTTTAGGTTTTGATTTTGTTTCAGGAATAAGATGACCCACAAAAGTCTTTTTTTCAAAATTTTCAAAATTTTCTTTCAACAGCTAACGTGGGTCCAAAAGATGAGTGTTAGCTGCTGAAAGTGGTGACTTTCAACAGCTAAGGAGCGTCTCTCATAGGTCTGTGTGCTGGTGAAAGTGTTGAATTTCAAAATATGAAAAGAAGCATTGTCGCGGGTGGTGCGCTGGTGAAAGTGAAGACTTTCCACAGCTACGGAGAAGTTCTTACGGGATCGTGCACTGATGAAAGTGAAGACTTTCAATGGCTAAAGGGAGTTTTCCACAGGATCATGCGCTGATGAAAGCGATAAGTATCAATAGCTGAGGGGCGTTTTCCACGGGCCTTTTGCTAGAGAAAGCAGGAATCATGTGCGTGTTATCCACGTTTATAAAATCTAATGATGATATGATCATCCCACGTCATGCAAATCCAAATCATGCGCTGATGAAAGTGGGTAATGATGGAGACTCAGTTTTGCACGTCAAAATAGGATTATGATGCGGATCTGGTTCAGTGACACATGTTGCACACTCATGGCGACGGAAATGGTAATTTCAAATCCAGCGACTCAGGTACAGAGGCTGTACTGCCGGGTTGACAACATCAAATCAGATCTTTGCCTCCATATCATAGATTGTTCACGAAGGTTTGTTAAAGTTTCAAATGTTAAAAAATAGAGCCGACTCCTGAGTTCTTTCAACAGCGCAAGACCTCGGCCCGAATATCAGTTTCCTGTGTTGTGTGTGCATAATTGTTTGCGGTTTTGAATTGAAAATGGAAAGAAGGCGCAGTGGCTCTTTATTGAGAAAAGAATTGGACTGTCTGTCCTTCTTGTTAACGATAAAAAATGCACTGGCATTTTTGAAAGAATGATGCTTAAACTTGCAGGTCACTTTTCGATCCCTTCCTGAGCTCCAAATGAAGATTTGAAAGCACAATTAGAAAGATGAGGATTTGTAGATGTTGATCGACTATTTAAACATGCAAAACGAACTCTCCGTGACTGAGAAATTTGATTTTGAAAAAATCTGCACTTTCACCAGCGCAAAAGGCAGAATTATAACTAGTTAGCGGTTGAAAGCTGCGCCTTTCAACAGCTAAGGAGCGGATTTTCGGGTAAATTAGCTGTTGAAAGCCTGTCACGGCCAGAATAGCCAAATTTTCGCCCAGACCAGGATTTTTTAGGTTTGAATGGTTTGAAACCTTCTTCAATAAGTTGGTTATGAATTATCAAATCAAAATCTAAAGGCCTTTCTTGGAGATGAAAGTCAAAAATGAGTTTTTTGACTAGAATTGGCCATTTTCAAGGGAAAAATGATAGGGATCAAGTGACACATCACCCAATTCGAATTTTATCTTTGGAGGACCAAATCAAACAGCCTTGGGAGGCTAAAACTGCACTTCATCAACAATCTACTATTTTTAGAGATTATTAAATAGGACCTTTCCTATTTTGTTTTGATTCTCCATTCTAGATCCATTTTTATAGGATCTCATCCTACACTTGTTGTATCTGTTTTGATTTGACTATTTTTAGTAAATCTGATCCATCTTTCAAGGATCTAGATTTCATCTTGTAAGGCTATAAAGCCAAAGACATTTGGAGCACTAAGGGGGGTTCAAACTGGGAGATATTTTGATGCTACTGTATAGACTCTTTTTATAGAAATAAAGTTCAGTTTCCTTTCGTTTTCAATATCAGAGTTGTCCATTTTTCCTTTTCTGTACTTTGTTTTAGTTTATTTTAGTTCACAAAGACTGTCATCTCTTTGTTGATCTCATAGACTTGAAATTAAAGGATTCCTCTCTATCTTGTATTCAACCCTGCATTTACTTGTATTTGGCCATCAAGAATAGTGTTCTTCATCCCTCTTTCAAATTATTGAATATGATTATTGTTTCCTGAAAGCACTGCTTCTTTAGATGTGTGATGAGTAGTTTATTTCATTGATCATTAAAGACCTCATTGTCCCAAACACAATAAAACCATTATTTCTAAGTTACCAAGCACCTTTGGTCTACAACCACAAAGGGTTTCTTGAAGTGATAACAAAAGGGCGCCGTTGCCGGGGAGACGAAATTCAAGTTAAGATTTTCTGGGAGACGACATAGTTTCATCTTTTGATGATAGAAAAAGGCTGAGCATTCTTTTGGTTGTAATCATCTATCTGGCGACTCCATGAAGAACGAATTCAGTGGTGACTCCATTGAAGACCTGTGATAGATCCAGAAAAGATCATTAGAAGGAGACGAGCCTTACAGAAACAGATTTTCAGATCTGCGGATTATCTACCTCAGGGATTTCAAGAGGTACTGTTTCTTATTTGTATCTAGACCATCTTCTATTAAGCCTATTTTTCTGAATCTTCATGTTTTCAGAAATCTGAAATTGAAACAGAAAACCTGAAGGGTGACAGCCTCCATTAGTTTCTGAAATTACAAACCTGATTTCTGAGTTCGACATTGTATATAACCCAAGGAAAGAAGTCTTACAAGTTGGCCTTAGGAGAGAAATGCTCCTCTTTTTCCATCCTTCACAAACATAGAAAAATATCTATATCCATACTAGTCTGCTTGTTGAAAAGAGTGTCCTAAAAAGACCATTTGTGAAAGGTGAGGAAATTTAATCCAGCTGTTAGGGTAGATTTGCAAAGGCTTGTTCTTTCCCTGATCCATCTGAGTTTGAATAAGACTCCACTGGGAGGATCCATTTAACAAGAGATGAAGAGGCTGCACTTTAAATCCAGATATCAGTTTATCAGTCTGCTTCATGAATTATTATCATTTTTTATTAACTCTTTCATGCTATTCCCTTTACATGTAAAGAGAATCGTTTTTTGTTTTGTATATTCAGAAGACTGCCATCCTATTTTCATCTATCCATCTTTAGAAGAAACAGAGACTCTGTAACCCTGTGCTATAGATGTTGATTTGATATCCTCGTCACAACTTGCTCTTAAAATTGAGTCCTGTATTCCGATTCCTCTTGCATTTGATCACTTTTCTGACTTTGTCGAAATTGAAATTGACTCCAAGTATACTCAGATTTCAGTGCCTGCTGTTACTACTGATGAACCTTTTCATCAACATTGTATCCCTTACGAGCAACCCACTACCTTTCAAACCAAGATTAGGATGAAAATGTTTAGGCCTTTAAAATTGCCCCATCCCCTTCATCCTTATCCTCTTGATTGTTATGAATATCTTCCTCGTTTTTCCGGAGAGAATCAAGTTTCAGCTGAGGGGCATTTGGAATACTTTGAGGATTTTGTTGATCATTTTCAGATTATTCACGAAGATGTAATCATGAGATTTTTCTCTAAATCTCTAATCAGAGATGTTGCTGCATGGTTTAGGGGTCTGAGAGCTGATTCAATTGGCTCTTGGATTGAGTTCTCTAATGCTTTCCTAAAGTATTGGGGTGAATACAAATATTTAGATTCTTACCTCGCTGATTTCTATGCTTTGAAACGAGAGCAGAATGAAGCCTTGCCTGTTTTTAATAGAAGGTTTTACCGTGTTTATCATGACATGCCTTTGGAGGTCCGGCCTACAGAGATAGTTGCCATGATATATTATGTCATGGGTCTTCATTTAGATATTGTCCTTCTTCTGCTAGAACAGGAGTCTTCATCCCTCACCCAGTTGTTTGAAGATGCTCGAGAAGTCGAGGAAAACATTCATTTTTCCCGAAGGATCCGAAATCGAGATTTCTTTGAAAATTTGCAAGTGCATGAGCGAGTAAACTGTCAGTACATTTCAGATTCAGAGCAAGAAAGCAGTGAGAATGAAGCAGATAAGGAACAATAGCTTGAAGGTGAGTACATTTCAGATTCAGAATTAGATTTTTCAGTGTTGGATGAGTATTCCAGAGACAGGTATACATGTGAAGCTTATGATCAGTTTGTAAATCAGGAAGAGCCTATGATGACTGATGATTGCATAGGCAATTATATGTTTTTTACTGATCTTTGTTCATATGATTTTAATACTATCTTATCATCATCTTCTGAGAACTTTTCTGAAGAGGAAGTTATGATGATTGATGATCAAAATCTAAGATCAAGGGAACAAGAAGGTGACCAATTTTCCAGCAAAGGGACAGCCATGGCTGAGCAGGAGGCTACCATAGATGTGCAGCTATTTTCCAAGGAGAAGCATGTTACTTATCTTCCTTTTAAGGATCCAGTGGCAGCTTTCATGGACTTATATACTTTTCAGAAAATCTGAAGATTTCATATTTCCTTAGCTTGCCAATATTTATGGGTGACAGTTTCGGATCTGCGGCAAATGCTATGAGCAGCCCTCATCTTTCAGATTTGCAGACACAGGAAAATTATAGCAGACATGAAGACTTGAAGGGTGATGACCAGATTGCCCAATCAGTAAGTGAAAGTATTGCATCTGCAGTATATGTTGAAGACAGCCCATATTTTCCAAATTTGCAGATAAAGACAGATTGCAACAAACATATGCAGGAAGGGCAGCATAAAATATCATATTAGAAATTCAGTTTGTATTTTTCTCCAGCAGAGATCAAGCAGACTACATTCAACGTTGAGTTTTGTGAAGGAAAAGAACAGCAACAACATAGACAGTTGGACCAACAGTCCAAAGAGGTATTGCTTTATGAATTTGATGACCCTTTTGCTGACTATTTGGAGTCTATGAGCAGCATAGATGTTAAACATTTTCTGTCAGAAGAAGATTGTCTTTATCATTTGTTCAAATCTCTCTTCTGCATGATATCTCTTCCATTATTGTTCGGGTCAAGATCAAGGATTTTAACAGTAAATCAGTTTATGATTTGGCTGCATTGGAAATTCCATCTTACTTGATAAATCTGCCTCTACTGGTTAGTATAGGAGTAGACAAAGGAATAAGCTCGCCATACGAGCAAAGGATATCTTTTTCAGTTCTTGATTTCATAAATAAGCAAGACAAGTCACAGACAGGTTACAAGCAAGCTACAGTCAGACTACAGGTTTGATGAAGAACAGTTGCACAAGACAGATGACTCCATGCCCAATGCTAAAGGCTACTGAGTCTAGCTAGGTTCTTGGTCACCTCACAGGGAGATGCCCATCCCAGTTGGAGCCAAATTTTAGCTCCCAAAATGAACCCGTCCCTTTGGTCACATTTTGTGGTGGATAGCATGGCTATTGGTAGTTTTCTCAAATTATTTTTTAGTTTTTCTAAG
>JASDQU010436128.1:29328-46229 GCA_032191745.1 Picea mariana | reverse complement strand
ATGAATTGGAATCAACTTCTTTATTCTTTCAATCTTCAAAATTTACATATATCATATCAACACTAAAAACTCCACTCTTGAATAGCTCAAATTAGTCTACTATAGGAACATGGAAATCAAGATGGTATTGGGACCCTAACTCTACTATTTCAGTCCATATAAATATTGTAATTGCACTAGATGAGCCCTAACTAACTTGACCTAGTATATCCCTAATTGATTGAAGATTGTCTACCTAGTTCTCCCTCTACTTACGAAAGTTGAGTCCTGGAGGTTTATTCTTCCACCTTTAACTAGTTCAAATTCAAAATGCATTTGAGATTTGGATGGATCGTGTTGCTTCATGAGTTAAATGTTTTCTCATAGTGTTGGTATCTTTATAGTCACCTTCATACAAAAGGTTGACAATAGCCCTTGATTTTCTCATTCCATATTCCTTGATTGAGATGTGCTTGGAGTATTGAAGATGGTGCAGTTATGTAAGGGTCGAACCCCCTTTGATATGCAGTCACGGGATTAACTCCAAAGTCCTTAAACATTCCAGAAATAAAGATTCTTCTTGCCAATCAACATTAGTGTACACAATTTAAATCACATAATTAACTCAAAAATACTTGAGACATCATACATTCATCACACTCTCTTGGAAATAAGCCAATCACATTCATTTAAATAAACATGTGTCAACAACATCTAATTTGGTCATTAAAATAAAAGTTCTTATTAAATTCTTAGGTATATGAGACAAATATAGCAATAATACATGGCAATAGGATGGGAAATAGATGGAAGTTCAAGGGCCCATTGTACTCTCCAACTAAAAGGTTGAAACCCTCTTTGTAACAAAAATAAACCTCAAAACTAATAATATGCTCTGATCACTTCTCTTCATAAGATTGTTGATCTTTTCATATCTCTTTAAAGTCATATACCATAAAGTGTGTAATGGCATTTTTGTCATGGTATCTTGCTTGTTTTTCAATTGTACCCTACCTCTTCTTCTCCCCCTTGATGTCTATCTCTCATGTATATTTCCATGACAGAGTGGGGTGTAGGAGAAGGGGGAACATAAACCTTAGAACAATCTAATTTAGCTTCATCTTCTTTATAGTTTTCACATATAAATCTGATATATAGGCTAGGTTTTAGACCTTGTGGGGAGTAATCCTTTGATCTATTGAGTGAATGGGTTACCTCTTCCCACATGTTTTGGCACAATTGTAATATTTTTTCTCTGGAGTTCTTCATGGTGTTTAAGTATTGCATTATGGTTTCCTTTTTCTTCTCCCGTAGAATTGGAATAATCTCTACATCTAGCTAAAACCATTTGGGAATGGTTTCTCAATTCATCTCTAGTATTAGTGCTTTTATCCCTTACCTCTTCTCTATATATTTGGAGTTCTATGATCCTACTCTTCTCATTTTGTATCCAAGAACAAATGTCCTTAACTAGGTATCTCCCACATAAATGTTGGGAGACCATTTCAATGGAATCAAAAAAGAATAATTGTGAAATTATAACTCACATATAAGTTCTTCTTCTTATCACAACATCTATGATATATTTTAGTAAAGTCTCTTTGGTTATCCATTTGAAAGGGAAGATATACAACAATGTTTGTAGGTGGAACTTTTACCATCATTCTCTCAAGTACAATGTATAAATTGTAATAGAACATCTACATTATAACATCTCTTTTGCAAATTATATAGCCTTAGCAATGAAGATTCCATATTTCCAATCCTAGTTTCATTCTTCTCTTGCAACCCCTCTAGTTTTGTTCTTAGGATTAAATATTCATTCTCTAATTTCTTGATCGTATCCATATTATACATTTTTTAAATCTAAGATTTTTCTTCAATATCATAAATTACCTACTCATTATGTGCTAAAGGGATAGTTACTTCTCTACTAGACTCTATTATAGTTCTCCACTTTATGATTTATCCCCTTACTTCCTTAAGCTGATTTAGTAAGTGTTATGTACTTTTCCTAGCAATTCCCATACTAATAGGCCACTAGGTTTCTTCAATAGCTGGTGTAGGGCTAGGTGGAGGAGTTCTTACTTATTTAGCTTCTTGGGATCCTATATTGGCCCCTAGTTTACTATTTTTAATGCTTATATATTCTATTGTGCTTCCTTGTTCAAGAAGATGGAGGTGTATGCGGGATGACCCCCCCATATCTAATAATGTAGTAGAAACATCCTTGAATACCTCCTCTATTTCTATACTCTTATGTGTTTTCCTCTTCTTTTCAATGCTATTGTTATCTTTGTCCATACTATTCTTTTACTTTCTTGTCTATGCTCCATGGTCTATTTCCATGTCTCTAATAGTTTGTAGGGGTGCAAACTCTTCATCACTCATTATTAGAAATCTATCCCTTGAAACCCTATGTGGATGTCTTTCCAATGCATAAAAAATGAGAATATTTAAAATCCCATGGTGGGATAAAGTTGTTGGATTTTTCCATTTTCCTTTAGTACTCATCACTTTGAGGAACCAAAGAAATAAGTGTGGACACATAGATTTTTCTTTAGTCATTTAATGTGAAAAATATCATAATTGAACTTTGAAATGATCATGCAGTAAGCTATGCCTTCCTTCACACGTAATATACCTAATTAGGTGGAGGGCCACATTATCCAATGGGATTTTTATGTTGTTCCTTTTGACACCTTGCTTGGTGTCCTCCCTAGTTTCATATGATAAGAGAAAATATCGATTGGCTTCTTGGGATGCATTTCTGCCATGTTTTTCCTAAGGTTGTCCAACACGTAACTTCGATAATTATGCAATTTTTTCTACATATAAATGAACCTATAACTCTCTAATCATAGTAATTCATCTGTGATATTGTTCCCTAGTAGTGTCAGTCATAAATTCTTGAGAAAACTCCATGGTTAGGTCATCATCAAATCCTTGCAACCTTGTAAAATATTGAAGACATTGTGCCATTTGAAAAAATATGTATACTACATCAAGGTTCTTGTATAAGAGAATTTCATCTATTGGTTCTCTCTTATTGAATCATGCCCCATGGTTATTTGAATATTCATGATTCTTTGAGATAAATTCTCCTTTGTTTGTTAGGGTTGTATTGTGCTTCTTAATAACCTTGGAAGCACTAGAACTCTTCAAAAATGAACTAACCCTATGGTTGTTGATCTGTATTAGATCATTATATTATTTTCCATCTATATTGATGCTTGGAGGAGCTTGCATGGTCATTTTAATGGTAGGTCCTAGTTTGGAAAATTGGGGTTTGAAACCTTCTAGAGCCATTTTGAGGCATCAAATGACATTTTTTGGGTCAACAATGTCTCAACTTTAGCTCAAACCCATTAAAACTATTCTACACATCGATACCTTTCCAATGGTGAAAATATCATGTCAATTGAAGATCACATGAAAAAGTTATGCCTCCCACAAGTTGACCTACCCTATTGACCAACATGGTACAAGTGGATGCCACATCATCCCCCATTACTCACTCATATGGGGCTAGCCATGTATATAATTTCAATAAGACTCTAGAAGGTCCAAAGCCTTATCACAATTGAGGGTTGAGGAAGTCAAAACCCTACCCCTAGTTGGATATTGGACAATGTTAAATATCAGTCCACTAGGAGGAGAAGGGGTTCCATTCTTTAGCATCGTATTTGTTCCATAGCTGAGCATAACACCTAGGAGTGGTATTTCGAGAGAAAAATTGAGGAGGAGAGGTTCTATAACAACCATACAAGCCACAATATCAAAGGAAACTCCATAGAGAGTGCCTCTTTTTTTGTACTTGCATATGAAGAAAAGAGAGCAAAGCGATGTCACCTTCTAGCCGGGTTTTCTCCCATATTGGGTTTCCTAGGTTATATATTTTATTTATTTGTGTATGGTGTGTGAATATTTATTTATGTTCTCCATTTTTTTCATTTAATCTATTTCATAAATTTTAAGAAGAAAACCAGTAATCAAAGAATCTGGCATCTAAAGGAAATTGGCATTCATAATAAATATTTCAATATTTTATTAGATCTATTGTGATGAACTTTCCACTGGAATATCCATGGAAGTTTACATATCATATTGGTATCATAGATGGTTTTAATGGGGTATTTGTGAAAAGTTGTAGGGATCTAGGAATCAATTTAAAAAGAAAAGCATAGAAGCATATCCATGGCCGACAATTTTGGTAACAACAACCTCAAGATTCAATAGAGGAGAGACTTGCGAGGCTAGAAGAGTAAGTCACTAACATATCTCAAAATATTTCCCTCCTCATGGTGGCTCTAGCAAGAAATCTTGTACCATTTAGAGAAGTTGGAGGCTTGAAATCAAAGATCGGATCAGATGGGAAACCAAGGAATACCGAAGACCCAAAAAATGAGTCATGGAATGAACCCGAGAAAGAGAAGATAAGTTCCAATACCAGAAAACCCTCACAATATTTATCCAATATGGAAAAAAAAGTGGACATAAATCCATACCAACGTGTAATCGATGCATTAAAATTGAATCATTGGTTGCAGCAACAAGAATTTTATTTCAGCATTCACCATATAGATGAAGAACAAAAGATATCATTTTCCAGACTGAAGTTAGAGGGCTAGAATCTTCGTTTCTTCTTGCAATTGCTAGAATCCACATAGAAGTAGTACCAAGTCCTAGTTGTTGAGGAAAAGATATAAAATGATCTTACTCAATAATTTTCAGATTCTTCTTGGCTAAAGAAAAATAGATGGGAATATCACCCTATGTTTATAGCCATCAAAATTAATATCCTAACTCACAAGTATTTATTACAAGTGTTTAGGCTGGTTTTTATAAATTAATTATTTATGTATTTTTTTGAACATAACAAATTCTGAAATAAATATAGAGACAGAAGTAAAGACACCAAGTCAATAATCAAGACAGATGAGACATAAAGAAATCCTTTATTTCATTCCAATTCATCAAAGAGTCATTCTCTATACATAATTTTGTGAAGAAGTTTTGGACCAAAGTCAAACTTAGACATCTTCGATAAAACATACAAAAGGACCTCTGATAGAAAATAAAAAAACTGAACTCTAAAAGCTAGATCAGCTTTCCACAGATTGTTGCCTACTTGACTCTACACAATAGCCTTTGTCAGTCATGAAAACTAATTCACAAACAGACAAGTCTACACAGACTATCAAAGATAGATCAACACCTCCGAAAAAAAAGTGTCTGAATGATGTAATTCATCCCTGAATCTTGTTGTCTACAATAATACCCTGCTATCATAAAAAAATAATTAGGCTTGTGATAAATTATGGAATGAATGAAAACTGAACTATCTCAACACAAAATCAAAGAGCAAACCTTAGTATGCTTCTCCTTCTATCCTCCTTTGTTCCCTCCTTTCCTTTTTCCTTTAAGCAAATTAGAATTGGTTGAAGTAGTTGAACTACTTCCTTAGTTAAGTTAACTAATAACTCAACTAAATTTTAGTTGAGGAAAAGTAATAAATCATAATAAGGGTTTTAAATAAATAATAACTAGTAGGTGGGACCCCTTGTGACTCCCTTTAGCTTTTAACAATCATACCACAACTAGTTAATCAAACAAAACATCCCTCCTTTTGACTCCCATTATCACATTCATATTTGACAATTTATCTCAATGATAATTGAAATTATTCCCAAAAATATATTACCCATATATCCAAAAAATAATGTGTTGTCCAAAAATTCAGAAGTCAACTGTTCTCAACAATTAATGAATAAAAAATTAAAATCCATATTTCCCAGTCTGTGAGGAAATCCTTCCCTTGTTGTTGCTATCACTTTTTAATCTCTTTGAATTTGCCTTCGGTTGTGTGGAGCCTTTAGGCCTAATCTCGTTGATCACATGAGAGCAATCGTCCCTCAAATGCAAGAAGAAGGACACAGATTTATCAGAATCATTTGAAGGTGAGGAAGGGGAAGTAGATACTTTTCCTTTGTCAAGGGCATGGTGGGTCTCGGTTTTCAACCTTTTTCTTGGAAATCTCATTCATGTATGCACAATTGATTAGCAAATAGTTTTTTTAACAACTATACATGACAACTCCTTTTAAAAATATGAAATAAAATTTGGCTCAGCAACATATAAGACTCATGCAATCCAATCCATACAATTGTCTTGTAGTAATTAATGAGCAGGGGGTGAATAAGGGTCCTGGGATATGCGAGGGGTTGTAATGAGCAAAAAAATTTAAAATGAAGGGGGAAAAGATCACGATTACTGCTCACGGACATCAAACAATCAACTATATCGTAAACCCAAAAAATGCATTACTGTAATTCATCCTTGTGTGATATTTTAAACTACCATAATACAAAGTTCTCTTAATTGTAATTAAATTTAGGAACAGGGGGTGAATAATGAATATGGGAAGGCGAGTGGATTGTAATGTGTGAAAAGTGAAATAATGGTCGGGAGAAGAGAAAATATTGTTCGTAAAGTTGATTAAGTAATACATAAAAAAATTATGTATTTAATGCAAACATTCCAACACCAACTAAACAATTACTGTGTGTTAACACTTGTCCATTGTCCACATTTAATATTCAACTCTTTTTATTTACATAGTGTCATCATACTCATAATCGATCAGCTTTTCAAACATCCAGTAAAAAGAATTATGTTCCTTTCACTTCTTCCATTTAATATTTAAAACCAATTATAATGAACATACAGTCATTTGTTTCAACCATGTTCAACATCAAAACCATCAATCCCTGTCCATAAATTATTTCCTCAAATCAAACACAGACACAAGTTCTTTTAAAACGTGCTCGATTCCATCTCTCTAACCAATTTAACAATTAATATTGCATTGAAAACATACTGTTATAGAACCTGTGCCCATATTTGATGGTGCAATCAACGATACTATGTATGATATCCATAAAACATACACATCAGACAACCAGGTCACAAATATCAATTCTTTAAATTGCAATGATCTCGATCGAGCAATTTAAGCACACGGTAACAACAACCATCATTTAAATTCATAATACGTTGAAGAAAACATACAACTCAATGCATAATGCAAGGAAACATACTCCCAATCAACCATAAACAATGTTTGAGTTATCAATCCAACACAAGGAGGCAGTGATTGTATGCCCGATTCCATTTCTCAAATCAATCAATTAAAACCATGTTGAGCCATTGCATCAACCATCACGATAAACGAATAAAGTGATTATACACCAAACATCATTCCGAAATTCAATTGTGTAATCAGCCCGAGCCCATAATCAAACCACTGTTGACACAACTCCACAATAGTCAACAATATACCCGACCGGAAATATCTAGTTCATTTATCAAAATCAGGCTTGAATAATCAAGGGTGTGTTCTGAGTAACTGAGGGTTCACTTGGTGGAAACAACACAGGGGGACTGGAGTTGACCACACCAACAGTAGAGGATAAACCTTCGAGACAACATGGTGTTCACACAGGCCACATAACCAATATCTTTCAAGATAGGGTGCTAGTTCATACTAGGGGGGAAATATTATGAACAGAGGGACCGAAGCTTCTTACTAGCCAGTAATAACACCAAAAACACACAAGCATAACCCTCATGGTTCTTCCCCGAAATAAAATCAAATAATGCTGATAAAAATAGAGCTATGAAATATAAACCAACCCTAAATCAAGCCTCTTGGCATAATATCCATCATAACCCATTGTGCAGACACCAATAACATAAACAAGACCACAACCAGGTGAAACGATATGCAGTGACACAAGATAGTTCAAAATAAAACCCAACAACCCCATAATAGCAAATACGACTAGGTATGGTGACAAGAACTATGTGGAGACAACCAGCAAGTCTGGACCGAATGAGCCCTTCAACAAAAACCCATAAAGACAATAGAGAGCCTTCATGGCTTCCACCACTCATAATAATCAATGAACTGTGACTTCAACCATTATTTTCCATTTGCAATGAAAACCGCAAAAACAACCAATCCACGGAAACACCAGAATTTACACAGTTGCCAGCCTTAAGAAAAACATAGACCGATACATCACTGAGACAACATCTATTTCATAAACAGAGTGAGTTCATGGATGGAAAAAAAAAACATACATGTAACCAAATATCCTTAAAAAAATGAGCTTGGTCGAGCAGTTCTTTCCTTTCTTTAAAATCAAAGCTTAACCACAGAAAAATCAAATGCCAATTACCAAGATAGCGTGATGTCTAGTGGGAGAGGTATGGAGTGACATGCAGTAATTGCACGTCGCTTCCATCCTCTACTCATTCAATTACTTAATACACACCATCCAACCCTCCATTAATCCATTCTATGCATCGAAACTAACATCCATCACTTGCTAAATGTTCCACCCCATATCACATTTAACCATTTCCAACCATACCACAACGCATATCAAATGTGTTTTCATATAAATCAATAAATCGTATAGCCACTAACTTTGTTAGCTAGTACTAACAAAAATCGTTTTAATTTCATTTGCATGTAGCATAGCATAGTATAGGATAACTTCTTTTCCTTGGATTTTTTCCATATTTCCTTTATCTTTTGTCATGACTAACATGTGTGTGCAGGTGCAACATGTAACAAATCATGGCGCTAAATAGAGATGTGATAACAATGGATATAAGACATTCACACAATATGGAATTTAGAGCTTAGAGAAATTAGAAACAACACATAATACACATTATCCATCTACTATTATGTCGCAAATAAAACCAAGATTTCATCAATCATGTAGAACCCTGTAAGCAGTGTCGAACAACAGCATAACATCAAATAAGAACCAGATCTGATATTCCAATATACAAGGGGGTCCCACATACTAGTATTATATATATCATTAGCTTATAATAATAGTCTTTAGCAATACTTTGTGGGAGAAATCCTCGTTGTGGTTTTTATCGTCAACAAACTGGAGACTCCATAGGGAAATTTGTTTTCAACAGATTTAGAACTCAGAACTCATGGTTTCACAGAATGAGAACAACAGGTCAAGAAGATATAACCAGGAAGATTATGCAACAGGGGGAAGTGAGCGGACTTAATGGAAACATGATCGGGAATTTGGGATTAACTTATGAAAAATGTCAAGTATGAGGGGGTTTACCACTGTGTGCATAATCATTCAACCAGAATATGCTCTTTACTTCAAGGAGAAAAATTATGGACTTTCTCTTTTTAAATTCTCAAATGGATGAATAAATGGAAAGCAGAAGCGAAAGATAACCAATTTCTTTAAAAGATAGCAGTGAAAGCATATAGCAATTTCAAGTGCTTTCAGGCGAACATCGTAACAACTGTGTAAGCTTGATTTTTATTGACTAACAATATCTTGTAGGAGTGTCACTGTGGCAGAACTGATCCAGCATCTTATTCCTGACCAAAAATCAACTAAAATATCAATAAAGCAATAAAAAATTTAAAACAACAAAGATAAAATGACAAAAATGTAAAAACAACGGGAAATTGCTAAAAACAGAAAGAAAAAATCAAACCACTGTAAAGAAGAAATGAAAAACAGTGGAGAAATGAAAGAAAATCTAGACTACTAAAATACAGAAAATCCAAACAGCGTTAGAAATTTTCAAGTTGGCTCCACGTAATGTTTCAAGTGAGAACCATTAGTGTTGTAGGAAAACAATCGCTCCTGTAAATATTCTAGAATGTAAGAATTAATACCTAGGAAAAAAGTGATCTTGAAAGGACCCAACCGTAATTTACAGGATTTTGGATGTCTTCCCCTATCAACGTCAGTTGAATCCCAAAGCAGTACCTTTTCATTGACTTTAAACTTGACGGTCTTGACACTCTTGTTGAAATACTTCTTAATAGTCTGTTGTCTCATTTTTATATTATCCAAGGAAAACATCCTTTGCTCTTCCAAAGCTAGGAGTGCATTTATCCTTTGTGAAATATCAGAAGAATTTAATTCTTCGATCTGTAGTATCAACCTTAAGGAAGAAAGTTCTAGCTCAGTAGGAAAGAGGGATTCTTGACCATAAACAAGATGGAAAGGGGTGAAACCAGTGCTTACCTTGGCGGTAGTTCAATCTACCCAAAGGGCGTAAGTGAGGAGAGTGTTCCATTGACGAGGCTTATTTTCGATGAGCCTTTTGATGATCTTCACCACATTTTTGTTGGTAGACTCAACCTGTCCATTTTCTTCGGGATAATAAGATGATGAATAATTTCCAATAACCCCCAACTTAGCTAAAAATTGGGTCATCTTAGTAGAAATGAAAGCGGGACAATTGTCTGTAATAATTTCCAATGGAATACAAATCTAGAAAAGATGTTATTTTCAAGGAAAGAAATTATCTGATCATATGTTGAATGCTTAAGTGGGACAAATTCAACCCATTTTGTAAAATAGTTAGTGGTTGTCAAAATAAAAAATTGTTCTGTTGAAGATGGGGGATTAATAGGACCAATAAAATCCAATCCCCACTTTGAAAAAGGAAGCTCTGGGAGAAAAAGTTGTAATGGCATGGTTGAAAGGCGTTCTTTCCTAGCAAATTTTTGGCACTTGTCACAGGATCTCGAAAAAAACATAAGAGTCATGAAATATTGAAGGCCAATAGTATCCTTTTATAACAATATTGAAAGCAGTGGTTTTAGTAGAAAAATGGCTTCCTACATGAATGAGCAAATTTGAAGAACCATGAGTTTCTTGCAACAGTTTTTGTGTGTCCTCATTGTTTAGACAACGAAGAAACACACCATCAGCAGATCTTCGAAACAAGAAGTCTCCTATAATGACATATCTTGCAGATTCAAGACGAAGCCTTGTCCTTTGATGAGTGTCTAAGTTTTCTGGACATCTTTGGTTTTGTAAATAGTAAATTAAATTCTTATACCAGGGATGTTCAGACACAGGGAGGATCTAGTTATCAATGTAAAAGAGAGCCAATAGGGAACTATCATCTTCATCAATCTCTTCACTATTATTAGCATGCTAAGCTAAGTGAAGGGCTAAGTCACATCCCTTGATAGTGGTATAAGTCACGATATTCAAATCATGTTGTTGGATCTTGGCAAGACAATATAAAAGCTTCCTTGAAAGATACGACTGTGAGAGAAAAAACTTGACAGCAGGTAAAGGGAATTTTACCAACGTATGCTTACCTAAGATGAACTGGAGAAACTTCTCAACAACTTTAACAAGAGCGAAAGCATGCTTCTCAATAAAATAATATTTAAATTCATCATTAGATAAGCTTTGAATCATATAATCCACTGGTTTTTCATTACCTTGGTCATCATTTTGCATGAGGACAACAGAAACTGCTTCCTTGGTGGCATTAGTATATATCATGAATTCCTTCTCAAAATCTGTCTTCGCCAAGGCCGGTGTGGAACTGATTGCTTTCTTTATCCCTTCAAAATAATTTTCGACATCACTTGTCCACGAAAAAGAACGGTCTTGCTTAAGCATATTATGAATTGGTTTGAACATCACTACAAAATCTGGAACAAACCTACAGACAGAGTTAATAACCCCCATAAAATCTTGAACCTCCTTCTTTGAAGTGGGAGCAGGAATATTAAGGATAGCAACAATTCTTTCAGGATCAATGCTTATTCCGGAATTGGAGACAATGTTTCCAATGATTTTTCCCTCAGTATTCTCGAAAATAGACTTAGAAGGATTTAGAGAAATGCCAAATTCCCTACATCGCATAAGAACATTTCTCAGATGACCAAAATGATCTGATCGGGTTTTAGAATAAACAGTTAAGTCATCCGGGTAGATCTGAATGATCTTTCCGATCAAATCGTCGAAAGCTATTTGCATAGCTCTTTGAAAAGTGGCACCCGCATTAGATAATCCAAAAGGCATACGTTCATAAGAAAAGGCACCCCAACAAGTAATAAAGGTGGTTATATATGTATTTTCCCTTTTTACCTTGATTTGATTGTAACCGGAAAAACCATCAAGTAAGGACATCATTTGTGACCCTGCAACTTGCTACAAAATCATCTCCATGTTAAGGAGTTGAAAGTGATCTTTTATACTAGCTCGATTTAATGCGTGAAAATCAACTCATAATCTGATCTGACTGATTGTTTTCCGAACATGAACCAAATTTGAAACCCATTCAGAATACTTGTCTGGAAAGATGATTCCATCCTTCAAGATTTATTCCAACTCATTTCGAATAGTTTCTTCTAGTGCAGGGTTGATAGGTATTTGTTTTTTCCTAACTAGTTTTATGCCTTCCTTGATGGGGATGGCATGTTTTATAAGACCAGGATCAAAACCACAAAGATCCTCATAATACCAAGCAAAAACATCTTGGAATTCACCAAATAGCTTGGTAAACTTCATTTTCTCTTTATCTGAACATTTGGCACCTATTTTAACATTCTTTGGAACTTCGGGTGTCCCAATGTTCAAGGATATGGTTTCACCCACCTTTCTTTTTGACTCCTCTTCCTTCTATTTCTCTTTATTTCCTACATCACTCGATGAAAACGAACTCTCTAGAGGAGTCAAGCCCTTAGGAATCTTGTCATATTCTATGGATATAATTTCCTTGAGCTTAAAAGGTTCATTTTGAATGAAATCAAAAATGCTCTCATCATTAGGGAAGACCTACCAAGATTCTATATTGTCATAGATGTGGGGACGATATAGATATTTAAAAGTACAATCAGGTCTATGGGGTAGAATTTATCGATTAGGAGAGGCTACAAAAACAACTAACCGATTAGCCATTGAATTCAATTCCCTCTTAAACTGAGTGACATTGAAAGATAATAGGCTCAAGATAAGTGCCTAAACAGTTTGGGTATATTGTTTCATCAACTTGTTTCTAGGAGAGTATATCTTACGTACAAGGTTCACAACAAGCTCGGAATCCCCAAAAACTGAGAGGTGACCACAACCAAGATTATAGGTGTTTTCAATGCCTAATAATAAATCTTTGAATTTAGTGACATTGTTCATGAAATAAAACTCCAACCTATAAGAAAAGTTATGGATTTTTCCTACAGGATAAATCAAGATAATGCCAGCTCTGTTACCTTCATTAGAGCATGAACCGTCGAAGTGCATGTGCCACATACCATCATCTAAATCAATTTGTTCGAAGGGAATGCTATCCTCCTCAGAAAATATGGAATACACTCCTAGGTATTCTTCAATACAATTTACATTAGGCTATTGGACACTCTCTATGTAAGGTGAAATCCTACCCTCTCTAAGGACTATAATGTTTTTACCATTTTAGGTATCCACCCATTAAAGCTTTCCAATCTCTTCCTAAGATGATTGAGTAATTTCTTAATGGCATATCAATTACCTAAATACTAAGGGTTGTCCTTATTTCAGGGTGTTACACATGATTTTGGTCACCCTGGTGATGTCTCTGCAAGTGATGTGTTCAGGCTCCCACAAGGACTTTTGCCTGAGAAAAGTGACTGTTGTCTTATTCCAAAAACACATTTTTAAGATGAGTTCGCAGGCTGTCTATGTTACAGGGTGCGAGAATCCTTCATTCTTGCAGGCCACCCACACTTAGGCTCTGAACTATTCGCAGTCTGCTCCATAGATAGGGTGTGAACCTGTTTTTAATCTTGGAAAGGAGAAGAGGTCACAAAGGTTCTAGAAGGGGATCTTCTAGAAAATGAGTTGGCATTCACATGGTTGGCATCCTAATGACTTCTCAGATTTGGTGGGATCATCCTCATCCATGTAACCATCCCTCCTTCTCCTATATATTGAAAGGTTTCTCATGTAAAATGTTAAGCAATATTGAATGAAGAATTGGTGAAAGAATTGTGTGAAGAACCCTGCTTGGATAGAAGCTTGAAGACTCTATTTGGTCTATAAAGAGGTATTGGATCTTCTTCATGAAAGTACAAAGCAAGTGTGTGTGTTGGAACCAAGAGTCACTGAAAGGAAGCTTGCAACATCAAGGCGATCAGGTTGTATCTTCTACTTTCAATTAATATAATACAACGGCATGTCCCTTTCCCATAAAATCACTCTTATTTTATAGCATAACTCATTGATCATATGCATAGGTTGACATTGAATATACTTTGTTATCTTCACTTTGGTTGGTTTGTGTTGTCTTGGACCTGACTTCACAAGAGCACCAAAGTGAAGCGGGAACAACAAAGAACTAAGGAAGCAATATAAAGGTATGTCACTTATTCCTTCTTATTAGTAGATTCAATGACTACAACTTAGGGAAAGAGTCGTGTCTTGTCCTGTTTTGTTCTAGATCCAGGTGGATCTAGGGAGATTTGTTAGTGTCCGCACCTACTGATTTGTCCGATAAAAAAATTGGTGACCCCACTGGGGATACAAACCATTTTTGGTGGTTTTTTCTTGGTCATTTTCTCTTAACCTACCATTTTTCATTCCCATCAATCTCTGAGTCTTGAGGAGACCCTTACAGACTCCTTGAATCCAGAAGTTCCCTCAAAAGTTTTGTCCTTTTTCCAAATTTTTCTTGATTACAGACCTTCTTGCATTGCACCCTTCTGTAGCCTGTGAGAACTACTAAAGTTCGCACCCTGTTGTTAAGTTCAGTGTGAACTTCTTGCATTCTGCCTATGTCTAGCCTGTGAGAATCCTTGATTCTCGCACTGTACCACAGTTCCAGCTTGTGAACCCACTTGCATAATTTTGGATGAAGTCTTTTGTGTCCTTAGATGCCCAGATTTGTTTGTGCGTCTAGGAAGAACTTCTCTGGCCAGTGATTGACTGTTTCTTGACTTCAAATCTCATGAATGATTAAGCTCTTCTTGATGATGTTTTCTCAATTTTTACCTCTTGACCTTTTCGCAACAAGGGTATAATCTTCGGTGTTGAAATCTGAGTGCTTGTTTGGTTGGGAGCCTTTGATTGGTTTAAAAGTTGAGATCAATTGTTCTTTTCAATTGCTTATTACTTGGAAAACGGTTACCCATGTGCATTTGAAGAGACTTCTCTTGTCAGTTTGTTGTTTTTGTCTTCATTGGAAGATTGGTTTGGGTGTTTGTTGTGTATTTCTTTTTCATTGGTTGCTTGTTTTTTTTTAGTTCCACCCCTATTGTTTGGTTTCTAACAAAAATTAAAGATATTTTCTTTTTTAAGCAACTTTTTATTCAAAAATAATGGCATTCAAGTAATGAAAAAGGACAAATAGGGCATTTGCATTGTTCATGGTTGTTTGATATTACATTTCAAAGAAGATCATACATCGTCATTTGTGTTGTTCTAGAAAACTCCTCTTTCCCTCCTATAGATAGTATTCATCAAACAAAGAATGTGTCTCATTCATTCCTATTCATGCATTGTTGGGTCAGAGTCTCACACAACATCGGCTTCATTTCCCTCTCCTTCTGAGTAACAATAGCCTTAATAATATTGCACAATTTTAAAATTCAATTGGTAACTTTTTCTAGGACTCTTTTACACCAACATTAGCTAGGCTAGAGATTTGGGATAGGTAGTGAGACACACTCTCCAAAGCACAAAACACATAATAGTATCTTATGATAAGGAGTGTCAAATTCCATTTGCAGCATTTTTTCCTGGGAAGCCTTCTCACACAAGGGTCAAACCCGAGGTCGCATTGAGATTGACAAAGTTACTCACCTTGCTTTGTTGATATCGGTGTAGAGATTGCACGTATTACAAGGGTCACTTGAAGGTATACTCACAATGATGAGTGGAAGCCTCTCAAGCTGATTTTGGGATAGATATCATGTCCTTGCGTGTGGATCGGACTGTCGACTGTTTCCCCAGGCATTATTTTTGTTGGTGGTAACCTTAGTAGCCTACCTTCTTAGGGTCTTACACAAGGTGACTGTGAAGGGGCAAGTCTTCACGGTACCTGGAATCGACGTTGGCCAAACTCACACCGGCTCCTTGGAGGGTATACCCACGATTATGTGTGGGAGCTTGCACCAAGGTGTAAGTCCGTTAAGTAGGTCGTCAACGTAACTTTTCCACCCTAGCCCAGCCCCTTCTTGTCTCATCGTCGTGATGTTGGATTTCATCACCAACTAGTGACTTCGGAATTGGAAGGTCTTGTTTGCTTGGTTTTGCTTCCTAGATTTTACTAGCACATGTTGTTTGTTTACCTAAGTTGGCCATAGAATTTCTTTCATAAGATTCTAACTCGATCACAATTGACCCTCCACGTCGTTCACATAGAATGCAAGGTCTACCCCCAAAAGATCTGGAAGGTTCTCAACCCTTGCCTACCAACTCACTGGAGGGCTCTCCTCAACAGAGTGAAGTCCAAGACGTCACCACTCCACAAGTGGAAAGAACTAACTCTTTAGAAAGGTTCTGAATTACCAATTCTCGAGAGGACTTTCGACTTCCTACCGACTCTGAGAGACGTATTATTCAAGTGAATTCTTTTGGAGATCTAGTTGTTCAGTCTTCTGGATCACTAACCGGACCTTTCATAGTACCTGAGGGTCAAGATCATTTTTGGAATACTGACATTTTTAGATGGGATCTCTTTGGCTCAGGAGAAGGCGTTGATATCACTGTTGCACCTGAGCTGCCCGAAACATCTTATCCAGGCACAGTACCTTTTACTACTGCATATTATTTTCCTGGTACAGACACTCCACTAGCTGACCACATCTTGACTCTCCCTCTACAAATGGTCCATTACACAATGGTCCCGGATACTACAAATCCTCACACCAGGATTACAATGGTTGGCCAAGCCCCCATTGGCACACCGCTTTTGCCCAGAAACACCCCACCACTTCCACCCAGATATCATGCGTTGAATGCTTCTATTCCCATTCCTACACAAATCTCATCTGGGACTCCTGGCGGTTCCACGTCTTCTGGGCACCATCTTCCCGGTTTCATTCTGACACTTCCTCCACCCCCTTTCAG
>JASDQU010436128.1:16162-27547 GCA_032191745.1 Picea mariana | reverse complement strand
ATAACTCATTTGGTTTATTTGTATTTATATTTTACCGACATTTTTTGTTTACAATAGAACTTTCAATCTGATGGTTACAATAGCTTTTTTTATTTATTTTTTTATGTTTTCATTATATTTACTTACAATGATTGAGTTATGGGGCCCAATTTTTACAAATATTTATGAGCATCATGATTACTATTGCATCCACTTTCATATTTTGATGCATGAACCATAATTGTTGGCCTTACCTTCCTTATTATTCCACTAACTCCTTGTAATACCCTTGTTTCCCTTTGCTTGTAAATATAATTATGCTTGGATAAAAATACTATGGATAGAACGGTCATGAGAATTTTGGAAAGACAATGAACCTTTGTTATTAAAGGTATATATATATATATATATATATATATATATATATATATATTCTATTATTGATTAAAAATGGAAATTTGTGAGATAATTGTTGAAAAGGAGGTGGCTAGTATGGATCATGATGCATGAGAGGGAATGGTAAAGGGGAACCAGTTGTTAGTCACCATTAAATTTTTTGTGTGAAATCAATATTTCAGAATCTAGTGGAACGCTAAACCGATTTGGAACCTTGATAAACTAGGAAGGGGTTAAATATAAAAAGGAAGGAATAAATATGGCAGGAGCACTAAGCTGATCAGGCCCGATGCATCGCAGATAGTGAGTTCTCAAGATCAACGACCAAGAATAATTTTGGGGGGAGAAGTTACGTGGGGTTTAATTTTGGAGAGCGGTCCCAAAATTTAAACAGTTGTTTTTTCTCGGGGATCCATGGCATCACTAGGTGCATTTTAGGGCGAAAAGCGGGTTTCCTCAAACCACTTTCTCACGCCCCCAAAAAGTGGAAAAGTATAAAAGGGATTTTTTTCATTTATTTTATTTTATTTTGAATGTTGGAGTGTTAAAACCTTGGCGCGACCACCATATTTCACCTACAGCTCAACAGTACACCAACTACACGGCATTTTTGCTCGTTTCCGGGTATTTTTCATCACAACCATGGATCCAATCATAACCTCAGTAACAAAACTAGATCCTCTTGCAAATGAAGAAGCCCTAATTGACCGAGATTTAGATGTTTTTATACCGAAATCACTATTTCTCCTATCTCTATGTCCAGAAGCAACCTGTCCGATAAAGTAGAAAGATGTATATCATTCCTTCAAGCAGTCTAGGCCACCATAGTCCCTTATGCTGTCGAAATTACTTTCCCGTTTCCTAAATTTATTGGTTGGTGCAACGAACAATATTCCCATGAAGAAATAGTTGTTGTGAATAAATGAGGGTCCTAGGCCTGGTATAGGGTATAGATTCTGTCAATTCAAGAGTCCCTCGATATACAAGAGTCTTTTTCCACAAATTTTGAATGTTTCAATGAAGAGAAGATGAATAGGGTATATGGAGAATGTCCATCAGAGGTCTGAGATCTATTTTTACAAACAATTATGAAACCTAAACATTTTTCAGAGGGTCTTTCTTTGCTAATGAATGTGAATATAATGGTCATTGAAGTCCAATGGGTCTTCTCCTTATTGAGTCAAGTTTTAGGTCTAGACAATGACAAATATGTGGTTGAAGTCATGCTTGGTATTATTTTAACCTCTTTTAAGTCAGAGTCTGGTTTGTCAGTACGTATCATCTTTGATCATTTCCTAGCTGATAATATCCATAAACAACTAGTGAATTTTCTCTCTCTAAGACATTTCAGATACTACACCTATCTGTTGAGAATTTTCCCACAAACCAACAAGAGAGAATTTCTTGAAGCAATATTTATGTCAACTAAATGTAAAAGGATTACATTACTTATCTTCATCAACAAAGCCATGTCCAGAGTTTATAGTTTGATTTTCAACACCAACCTACCTAGAGTTTTGGATGACATGAGGAGCTATCTGCAGCCAAATCTAGAGATCATAGTGGGGGATTGGGTACTATCCATGCACTCAATAGTAATATGGGTTTATGGTTGTCATGAATCCCCTTACCTATTACCCATTTTTATGACTCCTAGAATATTTTCCCTTGAACACATCAGGAAAAGAATTATATCTGAGACAAAGCATTTCCTAAAGTTGCACAAAGCCTCCAACCTCAGGTTCCCTTTTATCATTGGCCCCTTCATTATCAAATCTAGATCATGTTTATCTCAAGTTCAATAAAATTTCAAAGAGTTTGGATTTGCATAGCTACAGGGAAGAAGGTATGATCCACACCAAATCATATCCAAGAGAAGATTGATGAACAAGCAAGCCCCTTATGAGCATGAAAAGGTTGAGGTTTTTGATAAGTTGGTAAACCTAGAAGTCTGTGTTTATATGGAAGAAATATTTCAACCAATTCAAACACAACAAGTGGAGGAAACCCTGCAACAAAGTCAAACACAACAAGCTTCTCAGAAACTGATAACCAAAGTCCATAAGATAAGTGTTTATAGCAATAGATGCAATTAAGAGGCCATGGGAATCAATGATCAACAAAATTCTTGAAAGAAGACCAAAGTTACACAGTCAGCACAGATTGTGGATTTAGAAGAAGAAGAGCCCAAAGAATAAGTAAATCTAGATATGGTGGAAAGTGGTACCAACACTGTAGAGGTTGAAAAGGAAAGTAAACTACAAAGTGAAGGTATCTCAAGAACTTTTAGCAGCAATAAATACATCTTTGATAAAACATCCGAGGCAGTTTATCAATCTAGAGAAGATTTGGAAAAAAAAAATGTTGTGAAGGGAAACATGGCTCTAGGTGAGATGAGGGATTTAGTCCCTAATGTGGAAAATATTTCTCAACATAAATCTTCTTTGTTCACAGTAAGGGATGTTGAAAAGAGGACTTTCAACATTATAGTTGCAGATGAAGATAACGTCTCTGAAATAAAGATAAGATATGATAACATAAGTGCTCTAGGAAAGGTCAAATTCCATAAGAATACCAGTGATATGTTGTATTCTGATTACTTGAGTTTAAGATTGAAGAATTCAAAACTATCATCTTATGCAATGAAATTGGAAGGAAAGTTGAGGCAGGAAAAATAATCTAGCAGAGCTTGGAAGACTCAGGTCAAAAGGTTGGAATCTGAGGGCCCCCAAGGGTTGAAATCCTCATTGGATGAAAAAGACAAATTAATTCAAAGTTTGAAGAAGAAATTGAAAATGTATGCTACAGAGCATCCATAAACAACAAAATTGGTTTCTCTAGAACAGGAAAATGAAATACTTCACCAAGAGACATTGGACTACAAGGCTAGGATGTTGCAGCTAGAACAAGAAAAGGTGAAATGGTCACAAGAGCAGTTAAAATTGATAAAAAAGGTTGTATCTGCAGCTCCTGTTGCAGGAGTTGGGTCAAACATTGAAGGACTTGTCCACGATATGTCACAAGTTAGCTTGAAAGAAGGATAAATCAAAGGGATGAAAGGAAGCATAGATAAATTGAAGCAGGAATTGCAGGAAAAGGATGAAAGAATGGCTCAATTTCAAAAGGAGAATGAAGTCTTGCAAGAAAGAATAGATAAATTGAAGATGAGGTTAAGAGGAAAAGGTATGTTGCAAGGGGCCAAACATATCATCAAGGACTCTATCGCTGTTGAAGCTGCCAAGTTCAGAGTATATTTGAATTTCATTAATGATAAACACATTATAGCCATCACAGCCAGAAGTAGATGCACTATTGTGAATGAAACTTTAGCAATGAAACCATCAGAATGGGCCCATAATTCCATAAATCTACTCAACGTTGTTCCTACTGACAACCTTCAAAGTATTGGGGTTAAAGACATAACTACATTGATTATCTGGGCCATGAAGGTTATTGGTAAACATAACTTGTTGAAATCATTCCAAACCAAGGCAACACAGATGGAACAAGGTGTACAGGAGTTCGAGGATCTGTTTGAAGAATTGTTTACTAGAGGAATTCCACCATTTTGGGATGGAAAGGTAAATTTGTATGATCGGGAAGAATACAATTCTCATTTGACTCGGTGTAGAATGGATCATTCCAGGTTCGAAACCCTGGAGAAAAATTTGAAAGGAGATACATTAGTTGAGCATATGATCACAGTCTTTGAAATTATGAATCAGTTCAAAGCAGTCAAGCTTGGATTTCCATCCATGTTATATGCTTCTTGCATTGACCTGAAAATTATAATAAAGGAAATGACATATTATGATATTCCTTCTGACTTGCAATGGAAGGAAATAATTAGGCTGGGTAAGACAAAACGCAATTTTCCAGGGCCCAATAGATGATGTCCAAATGTCACTAAATATGGCAGATTATGTGGAAGACCAAAGCAGAACAAGTGGTGAAGAAAGGGACTGAAGCACCAGAGGAGCCAAAATCCAGAACATAAATGTTTTCTTTCTAATCATTGAAATCGATTTCAAAACCGAAACATTCTTTTTATAATCATTGTAATCGGTTTCAAAACTGAAACGTTTCTTTGTAATCATTGTAATCGGTTTCAAACCGAAGGAACGCAGCTTGTATAAATATTAGAAATTCCAAATGTATTAGGGGTTGGAAGAAGTGCAAGGACACGATTTTACCTATTTGGAACTTGAATGTAATTTTCTGAAGCTGAATAGAATACGCATGAACATGTCCTGAGTTTTCCTTGAAAAGATACTAATGGTGGTGGTCTGAGTTTCATATTCTTTCTTGGTATGTATTTCGTGTGTGCTTGAATTTCATTTTCACTGTCTTCTGTTTAAATTGGATAGTTAAAGGCCCAGAATTCATCTTGTGATGTTATTGGTTTAAAAATTTAAAATGTGTTAAGTTCTTCCTAACTAAGTCATAATTCATTTATTTAATTCCCTGATATTGTTATATGTTTTTCCTTTCTTCTTACACTCTACAAATTTATAATTTATAACTCAGATTTATTGCCTCATTTAGCATTTATCCTCTGGACAGTTCTACTAACCAGTCAGTGCTTCCATTCATTTCATAATTTTAAATCCATAGCCCTAAGTGTCCCTCTCCTTCCTTTCCATCAAAATTATAAAAAACCCTTCAAAGAAACTAACCCTAGCCATTAAATTGTTAAAGAAAACTCATCTATTAAAGACCAAGTGATAGGACAAAGCCCTCTCTGAGATGAGCAGGATAGTACCCAAATCTAAAGTGGTTTGTACTTTACCTCTATCATTTGTTTTATCAGTCGAACAAATTTATAGAGTGCTAACATTTTGGTGCCATTGTCAGGTACAAAACTGAAGATTTTCCCTGGGTAAAGAACGATTTAAAGCTTCAAATTTGATTCTTGGGGGTGACAGTGAATCAAAAACCTTATTTTCTGAAACTAGATTTACCCTGGAGACTCCATTATAAAGATACCAGTAGCATAAAGTAGTTTGAGCACGAAATCTTGTCTCCCAAGAGAATTCATACTAGAAGAAATCCATACCCAAAAGCAATAATCCCTGTGTATGATCTTGAGAAAATTGTACACAAAAGAAAAGAAAGGCCAATAAGCCTAGTTTTTTGTCTAGATAGAAATCTATCTCCGCCCAAAGATGGAGTAAAAATCATTGAAGACCTTAATTTTGATTTTTAAATTTGAGCAAAATCTGTTTAGAACTAGATCTGAATCCAATTTGAATGAAATCATCTTTGATGAGAAGAGGTTCAAAGATTTAATTCCAGTTGCCTCTATTAGACCCGCTGTGATCCCTACTTAGAACAATCAGCCCCTTCAAGTTATTCTTGTAGCTATGGAGGCTAGGTTTTCCCCTCTTGTTCTACTTGCTTAGTTACATGATTTACCCCGGGACTATAATCAGAGGATTAAGTTGTATGATGTATAAGGCAATGTGTTAGCCCAAAAACACTTAGACTGGTTCAATGATTGTGTGGACCTATAAGAAGTAGATTATGAATATGAAAAAATGAGGTTGTTTGCACAAAGTCTCATAGGTGAAGTAAGAAAATGGTTCAGATCTCTCCCAGCAGTAAATATCCAAGATTTTGTTACCTTGAAACACATTTTCTTACAAAGTGGGGTGACAAGAAAAACCCCCTTCAGTTTCTAAACTAGTACAACAACATGAGAAGGTCACATGATGAAACAATACAAGAGTTTTCATCTAGATTTATGAAAGTTTACAACTCAATTCCTACTAAAGTAAAACCTCCTCCTAGAGCTTATCAACTTAGATATGTTGATTCTTTCTAAAGTGACTTTTCTTTGTTGTTAAGAGAAACAAGATCCAATTCATTGGATGATATGATGAGTGATGCAGTAGAATTTGAAGTAAATCTAATGGCTTCATGAAAGATCAAATATAATTCTGATAGAGACATAAACAAGGTTCAAGATAAGGCACAACCTTCAACCTCACAGTCATTAGAAGATAGATTTGAGTTGATGATGAAGACTATGAAGAAACTCGTGGAAATGATGTCCTTAGATAATAAGCCTAACACCAGAGAGAAGGCTAATTTTCCACCTAGGAATCAAAGTAGACTAGCAGTTCCACAGATCAGACAAAGAGACTAGAGGAACTAGGGTGATCAACAAATAAGACCTCCTTTTCAAAACAATTATGTAAATGAAAATTTTGAAGACAATATGCATTGTTTTGATGGTGATGAAACATAGGTGTTTTTTACTAAAGAATAAAATGATCAGTTCATGGATGCAAATGATATATTTATGTAGGAGAATGATGAAAGGTTATCAGTTGAAAAGGAAGACTATCAGAAAGGATTGCAGAATGCTAGAAACAGTACAATCTTCGAAGCAAAAAGGTGTCTGCAAATCCTCCAAAGGGAAATCCTACCAAATAATCTCAAAATAATACACCTTCTTCGAGTCAACCTAAGAAGGACTCTATTGCAAAGGATGTTGTGAAGAAAGGAAAAAAGAAGGAAGAACCTCCAAAGAAAGGACACAATCATCAAAGAGGTAGAAAAAACCTCATCCTCCTTTAACTTTGAAAGTGAGATGGACAAAATTAAAATATTTGTTCCATTCAATGAGATGATAAAGAATAGTGAATATAGAAATTAGATCATTAATATGCTCAAGATGGAAGAAACGTATGATACTTTAAATATACAAGATGATCATCATGCCATCTTGTTTGGCCCACTTGTAGAGGAGATTAGTGATGCCGATAAGGTCCCTCCTTTCTATGTTAGTATGAAGATTCATGATATGACTTTGCACAATGCTATGTTAGATTTAGGAGCATCCCATAATCTGATTCCCAAGGTATTCATGGACCAATTGGGTCTGGACATTACAAGGAATTACAAGGATATTTTCTCCTTTTATTCAAGGAAGGTGAAATACTTGGGCCTAATCAAAGATATGGTGGTATCTTTGTCTCAAATTCTAGCAAAAAATATGGTCATGGATGTGGTAGTTGCTGATATCCCTCCTAAATTTGGCATGTTGTTATCTAAATCATGGCCTGCAAAGCTGAAAGGGACTTTGCAAATGGATATGTCATATTCCACTATCCCTATTTTTGGCCAATATAGGAGGTTGTACTGAGAGTTTTTTCTCAAGTACATGGTCAGTAACAAATCCCATCCAAGCAACCATCCCATTTACTCTGTGGAGACTGATATCGGTTCTTCCATTTTCTTTCATGATTTGAGTTTTGAAGAGAAGGTGCCAAAGACTGATATGACTACCAAAGGAAAATATGATCAACAAACTGAGGAAATTTCAGATCAACAAAATAGTGCAGAAAATGAGATGTGGAATATGAGCTTTGGTGGAGCTGTTAGAAGAGAAGGAGAAGGAGTTGGTGTGTGGATTAACGCCCCCAGATTGGGCACAAAATTTTGTTCTTACAATCTTTCTTTTGATTGCACAAATAATATGGCTGAATATGAGGAATTAGTGGTGGTATTGAAGACTTTGAAAGAAATGGGTGCTAGGAGGATAGTTGTACATGGAGATTCTGAGTTGATTATAAATCAGGTAAAGGGTATATATCAAGCAAAGCATCCTAGATTGAGAGCATATAGGAATATAGTGCTTCATATTCTTGAAGAATTTTCAGAATATAGTCTCTTAGTGATTCCAACTGGACATAATCATATTGTTGATGCTCTAACTGCTTCAGCCTTAGTTTTCAAAATTCCAGTTTTTCCTAAGAGAGTATATGAGATTTAGTTCAATCACAGGCCAACAATACCTGATAATATTAAGTACTAGCAGGTTTTTGAAGATGATAAATAAGTAGAAAGTTTCCTTAAGATGGATGGTGAATTTGAAAATCTGAATATTGATGAGGAATATTGTTGTGAAGAAGAAGATGCAGTTGTGTTCGCAAATGATGACTATTTCAAGAATCAGATTGTTGCTAAGGATATAATGCAGCTAAAAAATAACATCATTCCCAAAGGCCTATTCCCATTAGAAAAACGCTTTGACAACAATGATGTAGCCAGGAGTCCTAAAATTACTGCTAGTGATGAATATGTTGAAGATTGCAACATTGGGACTCAGGAAGATCCCAAGATCATCACGCTATCCAAGACACTTAGCCCAGAGGTCAAGAAACGGTATATCAATTTAATGAAATAATTTTCTAATTCTTTTGCATGTAGTTATGAAGATCTAACGGTCTATGATACTAAGGTGATTCAACATGTGATTCCAATCAAGGAGGATCACAAACCTTTCAAGCATAAATTAACAAGAATTAACCCTTTGTTGTTGCCATTGATTAAAAAAGAGATAAAGAAGTTGTTTGAGGCCAATATCATAGTGTCTTTGAGATTTTCTAAGTGGGTGGAAAATATGGTACCTGTCAGGAAGAAAAGTGGAGAGATCAAATTATGTGTGGGATTTCAGAATCTAAAAAGGGTATCTCTCAAGGAAAATTACCCACTGCCCAAGATGGATCACATTTTGCAGAAGTTGGTTGGTTCTCAAAAAATATCAATGTTGTATGGTTTCTTTGGGTACAACCAAATCATGGTACACCTTGCTGATCAGGAGAAGACAACCTTTACAACACCATGGGGCACCTTCATGTATTCCAAAATTCCTTTTGGGCTCATGAATGCAGGAGAAACTTTCCAAAGGGATATGGATATAGCCTTTGCTGATGAGAAATATAAGTTTATTGTTATTTACTTATATTATATCACTGTATATTCAGTTTCTGATGATGAACATCTTAAACATATAAGGAAAGCATTTCAAAAATGTAGGAAGTTTGGAATCTCATTGAACCCCAAGAAGTATTATTTTGGCATGGAAGAGGGAAATTTGCTTGGTCACATAAGGAGGGAATAAAAATATATCCTAGCAGAGTTGAAGGAATCCTAAAAATTGGCACACCTAGAAGCAAGAAAGAAATACAATCTTTCCTAGGGAAAGTAAATTTTCTGAGAAGTTTCATCCCTAATCTGGCTGAAATCATAAAGAATATCACTAACATGCTCAGAAAGGAAGTGAGATAAAGTGGACTCCTAAAGCCAGAAAGTATTTTGAATATATTAAAGTGGCATTGACCAAATCCCCAGTGTTGGCTAGTCCCAATTTTTCAAAAGACTTTATATTGTTTTGTTTTGCCTCAGAACACACCATTGTTGGTGTTTTGTTACAAAAACATGAACAAAACTTTGAAAGGACTATAGCTTACTACATCAGGACATTGAGGGATTCCCCACTAAAGTATGATATCATGGAAAAGAAGGCATATGCACTCATCAAGGCCCTAAAGGAGTCTGGAGTTTATATCTTGCATTCCCATACTGTTTCTTATGTGCCCAATAGTTATGTGAAGGAAATTTTGACTCAACATGATCCTGAGGGTAGAAGGGGCAAGTGGATAGTTGTGTTGTTGGAGTATGACCTCGAAATCAAGCCGACAAAGTTGATCAAGGGGAAGGGACTTGCAAAACTGATGGCACAGTCAAATTGTGAGCTCTTGGGAATAAATATCATTGTTGATTTATCAACAGATTTAGAAGAAGAAAAGGTACCTCAGGTATCCAAAAAAATTATTGACTCCCCATGGTATGCTGACATTATTTATGTGTTGATAAATTTGCAGGATCCTCCTGAATTGAGAAAAACCGAGGCCACGTTTTTGAAGCTAAAAGCAACAAAGTTTTGTATTCTAAACCAATCTTTGTATTAGAAGGACCCAAGTGGGATATTGATGAGTTGTTTTCTAGAGGAATAAGTGGAAAAAACCATCAGAGAGTTTCATAAAGGTGATTGTGGAGGACACCATTATAGGAAAATTAATGTGCACAAGATATTGAGGGAAGGGTGCTATTGGCCTAGCATTTTTTCTGATGTTTACAAAGAAGTTTCAAGTTGTCATGAATGCCAAATTTTTTATGGGAAGAGAAAAATGCATCCTTTGCCTTTGAAACCTATCTCAATTGAAGCACCTTTTAGACAATGGGGCCTTGATTTCATAGGAGAAATTCATCCAAAGTCCCCAGCTTAGCATAAGTGGATACTGACAGCCACAGACTACTTCACCAAGTGGATTGAAGCACTCTCCACAAGGCAAGCCACATATATTGTTATAATTCAATTTTTGGAAAACAATATTTTGTCTAGATTTGGTTGTCCAATTAAAATAATTGCTGACAATGCAACAACATTCAAGTCCAAAAAGATGGAAAAATTTGCAATGATTAAAATATAACTCTTGGCCATTCCACAACTTATTAACCCCAGGTTAATGCATTGGTTGAGTCATCCAATACAAGTTTGACCAGAATTATAAAAAAATTATTGTAAGATAACAGAAAGGCTTGGCACAATAAGCTTATCCATGCACTATGGGATGACAAGATCACTACTAAAATGTCTATTCCCACTTCACCCTTCCAGATTGTGTATGGATCAAAGGTAGTTTTTCCTACTTCACTAGGATTTCTAATGATGAGATTTCTATAGGAGAAAGATGTTGAACCAGATGCCACTCAAAGGAGGACAAATTAACTAATAAATGTTCAAAAAACAAGAGAGAAAGCCTTCAACAACTCTCAATCACACCAAGATAGGATTAAAAAGGATTTTGACAGGCATACTAAGAAAGATGATTTCAAAGTGGGGGATTTGGTGTTGAAATGGGATGCTAGGAATGAAGACAGAGTGAAGCATGGAAAATTCGACCATATGTGGTTGGGGCCTTTGAAAATTGTGGCATACCATGGAAATAATGCCTATCTTCTACAGGAACATAATGGAGATATCGTTGGTGGGGGACTCATGAATGGCAAGTTTCTCAAGCATTATCTCATTTAAAGAAGTTTCACCCTTTCCATTTCATTGTATACAACCATTTTAGTTTTTCATATTGAAGCAATTGAAATCAAATCAACAGAAATTGAATCCCGAAGCGAAGGCCCTAAGTTTATGATGAGTAT
>JASDQU010436127.1:28469-72714 GCA_032191745.1 Picea mariana | reverse complement strand
TCAATAAAGTATATCATTGTTGGATTCCTCTTTGGTTCCTGCTAGCTCATAACATCGTGGCAAAGGTCAAACTGGAACATATCCATGTGGCACTTCTTCTGTCATCATGAGATCTTTGTCATGGATTGGCAATCCATCATCCTGATCTTCTGAGTAATCATTCTGATACAATATCTTTGTTATAGAAAATCTTCACTAAGCTTCTGCTGTGCATTGGAGGTTCTCCACCAAGTTGTCTTCTTCCATCTGCATACAAGGGTCTCTTTCTGGTATACCTCAAAGTTTTGAGGTTGCTCTTCATATGCTCTTTGTTCAATTGCTCTGGAGAACAGTCTTTGCCTTTATCTAATGTAAAACTCCAACCCAAGGATATTGTGGATGATATAATGACTTATGTAGAGGTATGTTTGGTTTATTGGAACGAGTAATCATCATAGTCTTCTCCCTCCATCTGGGAGAACCTCTAGTTCTAGATCTTGCAATGCTTTCATTCATAAGTCTTCCATACACTGTTCTTCATCACAACTTTCAGTTCATCTGCTTGATTGCTTTTAGTGAGTTCATATCGGGTTGGTAATCTTATGATTCTTGATACAATGACTGGTTGTTTTGGCTTCTTTTCTTTCTTGAAATCTTCATGTTCTTCCTCATGTTTTTCTTTAGGAAATATATAATCAACTCCCTCCATCTAACAGAGTCCATGCTTCCGTCTGCATGCTTATTGTCTTCTGCAAAGTGTCATAAGTCTTTCTCCCATTTCTTCTTGATTGCTGACTTCTTTCTATCTTTGCTTTTTCTAAGTTTCTTCAAGATTGATTCTGATTTCGGCTTATCTTGTAATAGCTTCCACATGATTTGTTTGATGTATCCTTATCTTGTTTGTTCTTCCATAGGTATAGTTCTTCTTGGAACATATTATCTTCTAAGAGATAGATATACAATATATGTATAGAGACTGTGCAAACAAGATATGTACAAGAACTAAGAAGAGTATTGTTACCTTATCTTTAGAAGAAGAAGTCTGTTTTATCCTGCTTGGTCTTCTTTGTAGGTTCCTTTTCTTCGACAAATGATGCTTCGTGTGTCCCCTTCATTTTCTTTAGCTCGAGACAATGATTCTTGTAGTGACCATACTTTCGACAGTTGAAGCATTGTATTTTTGACATGTCTTTCTCTTGATTTGGCTTCTTCCTTGAACCAAACTTCTTTTTGTTCCTGAAATTCTTGAATCTTGTTGTAAAGGCTTGATCATCGTACTTCTTTTGGGGTTTCTCTTTTGCACCGATCCTTGATTCTTCTTGAGCACAACGAGTCCAAAGTTCTTCAAATGTAGGATACTCCTTCCTTGTGTTCATGCTTGCGGCAAATGCATCCCATGTCTTGGTAAGACCATTGAGTACTATGTTTACCAATTCCTTCTCTGAAATGATCTCTTCAATAGCTTGTAGTTGATCTCTTAATTGGGAGATTCTCACAAAGTATGATGTTATGCTATCATCATCATTCATCTTCATGTCACAGAGCTCATTCTTCGAACTCATTACTTGTCCAATGTTTTTGACTGAGAAAAGGCTTGTTAGGGCATCGTACATCTTCTTCGATGAGTCAAGATGGGAGATGTAGGGTATCAAGTGGTCTTTTATAGAGTCCACTATGATACTCATGGCATTGGTGTCACCGTCTTTGAACTTTTCCATAGTTGCAACGTTTTGCGGTTCTTTCTCTTTTCCTTCTTCAAACTCTGGTTTCACGATCTTTCCTTTCATGATATCCAACACTTTATTCTTGGCAAGGATGAGGTCAATCCTTGTCTTCCATGCTCTAAAGTTAGAAGCTCCATCTAACTTGTTTTTTGACTTCATGGAGTAGGTCATGGCTTCTTTGACTTGGTCAACCCTAGATTTGACCAAAAACTCAAACTTGACGTCTTGGCTTGCTGAGAGTACCAGGAGATGCGCTAGGCTAGGGCGCACTGGTCTATCCAAAAATTAGGTCAATCCCTTCACTTAAGGTGCCTCAACGAGAGGATTAGGGTTTCTGCAACTGCACCTGCTAGTAACCCTAGCGGCAGTGCTTTGGTGACTGCTCTTGCTAGAAACCCTAGCGATAGTTCTTCAACGAGCTTAATATCCTTATGGCTATGCTTCCTTCCAGCGGTTTGACTGAAGGAAGGAGGTGTGGGCCCATAACCTGTTAGAATATAATGGATGTACTTGTTTTACCATCGACAATATCACTATTGTCACCCAACAATAGGCCAAAGCCACCCTCCGAGCACCTTAACCTTGATAGAGAATCACTCTGGAAGCAAACCCTAGGCTAGATAGCCAAACAAAGGGTAGCACACCTTTCCCCAAGGATAGTGCACCAAACAAGCGCTGATCAGATAGTCCAAACCATAACCAAGAGATAGTCCAAGCCAAAACGTAATTTGCTAGTTGCAGCAATTGCAACGACAACTCTCCTCCAAACTTGCGCACAAACTTGGCAACTGCAGTGCGCACAAGTGTTGCTCTGCAATTCTGAGAATGCTTGCCAGAATGAAGACTAGCCTCCTGTATTTATACTAATTTTGGCCAACTGCCTGGGCCGACTTCTTATTCTAGGTGTCTATTTACTTAGTATATTATATTTCTTCTGGCCGACTTATTCTCTTGTAGGCTAATAACCTAATACCAATTATCCTATTGAGCCGACTTGTCTTCTAGGGTTATTAGCCAACTCATTAGGGTTTCTTCTTGCTTCTTGGAATATTCTATTCTTGTCAGGTTTACACGTGGAGGTAAATACCTCCCGCAGCTACCATAATATCAACACTCTACCCATGACATCTTCCTGACAGTCTTGGAAGACTCTTCTCTCCCATTTGCTCTTGAACGTAGACTCCCTTTGAACGGTTGACTCTCCCTCTGAGCCTGTTGGCTTCCATTGAAGTCCGACTCCCTTTGAATCTGCACAACCTTCGGAGCCACCCACTCCCTGTCCACTGTCACTCTGCTACTGCTGGTCATGGCTCGCACAGGCTGGCCCTTCTAGCTATACATGTTGTTCTCTCTAACTCCAAGACCATTGCTATGTCTGAGCTAGATCCTCTCGGCATGAACAACACCTGTCCATCCCGGAACAAMACTGCATAGCCCTTCTCCTCAATGGTTGAGTCTGAGAACACACTCCTAGAACCCATAGCACATTTGACACTCGCAACACATCTCCTGACTCCATCCGGAATACCAGTGTCCCAAATCCCTGTACTACATGCTTGGTCTCCATACCAAGCCCCATGTACATAYATGAGTCAGATTATGTGAARCTCTCGAACAAATCTCGTGCTCTTGTCGTGTGTCAATGGCCCCCATTGTATAGGAACCATGCAATCCTCCAAGGCAAGCATCCCACTTACCCAGGTCACGACCATCCTGCTCAAGTCCATCATCCAAGTCACAAAACTCTCTGTGTCTATGCACACAGTGCGACTAAACATGTGTCCTCTCTCTGAAGCAGTCCCAAGCTGCGGACAGACACTCAGTCTAGTCCACTCTAGACCTCCGCAACTTATCTCTGGAAGTGTCCTCATTCTTCTGGGACAAATAACTCATACACTGTCGCACCTCGACAATGTAGAACTCTCCGGCCTGATGAAGACTCTATCTCATCAAACTGCCATACATATGAAGCTATCTCGTTCGTGCCAAAGCACCCGAGCTGCATCCATCGCAACTCACTATGAAAAGACATTGGAAATCCATCCACGGAGTTGGCAACCGGCCACACAACATACTGCTGTGAACCGAGCTCTCTGCCAATCCATCAGAACTCCCAACCTGCCACACCACCAAGCTGCAATAGTCCACAACTCCTTGTCTGAACGGTCTGCTCCATTTCTTCTCAAAACTACTGCCATCTGCAATAGTCACTATAGCTCCCTCCCAAAGCTAGCTCCTCAACACTGCTACAACTCCCTCTTTGAGCTGTCACCTGTGTAAATAACTCAGATCCAACTGCCCTTCTCAGGTTCTCAATCTCTGATACCATGTTAGATTTCGGAGTACACCTAGACTGATGCACACACAGCTCAGGTCTGGTCTATGTTCTGAATAGAATACGCAAACTTACATAATTTGAACTGTAAACATAAAAACACTGAGATGCCTAACTACTTAGCACAACGGAAATAAAAACACCAACAATTAAATCAACATAGTACATAGGAATTTGATACCCAAATCACATGTTCTTTATCCAATACAAACTCAGAACAAATGGGCTCCCGTACCAGGGAAAATGGCCCCTTTCTTATACAAAAGAAAATGCCAAAACACTTACAAAACCCTCCTCGGTTTTTGTGCCCAAATCTGGTCAAGTCAGCTGACTGTAACAACCCTTTCTCCTGTGACTAGGTTGGCTGCAACAATCTTGTTATAGCCCTCCTTTGCTGCCCCAAAAACTGCCCCAATGGCTGATCTTGCTGCTGATTGTTTAGGCTGTCATATCAGCCCCTAAACCTGCCCTAAAAAACTGTCCTCAAGTCTGTGATTAAGGTGCAGGTCTGCAGTTCAATATACCTGCTGTTCCAGCCTCTTACACCTGCTGTACTAGCCCTAAAACTCAGCCCAACAGTTCTGTAGTTGACCTCTGAGCCTCCAGAACAACCCCAACACTTGGCTGCTTTCCTAAGCCCCTAAGTTGATTCTCCAACGTCCTGTCGGTGCCTTTCCTTGGCAGGTTGATCTCCCAGAATGCTGTGGCAGCCTTCTTGTACCTGGCCGAGCCTCCCTACTCCTACACCTGTAGCTGGCCTCTCTTAAGCTGGCCGAGCCTCCCTAAGCCTGCTGCTGGCTGAGCCCCTTCCTACTTGCTGGCAGCCTCATACAGACCTGTGGCTGCCACATAAATCATCCCACAGGCCGTTGCTACCTTTCTCTTCTAGGCCGAGCTCTTCTCTCCAAGGTACCTTCCCAAAACAATCATTAAAACATCAGATCTGAGGCCAAACAACCTCTCTCCATGGCTGGCTGAGGTCACCAAGCAGCTGGACTGAGGTCACTACAACTCCACACAATATGAAATGTCACATCATCCTTAATGTCCTTTATATACAACTCTTAAGTGTGAGTGAAAGCCCTTAACTTATCTCAACATTAAATTAGACTTTCTATGTGGGTGTGAAGCCCCTACACAAGCCCACAAAGCCCATCACCAAGCCTTTGAGCCCTAGCTTCATTCCATATGCGTTTTCACTGAAACAAAAGTGCAACGAGGTGCCAACGAAGATTCTCACATGCCCGACACCAAGGCCATGTGAGAATACCTGCCTGAAGCTACAAAACATCAACATATTTTGGACCCCATGTGCATTTTCACGGAAACGAAAGTGCAACGAGGTGCCAACTAAGATTCTCACATGCCCGACACCAAGGTCATGTGAGAATACCTGCCTGAAGCTACAAAACATCAACATATTTTGGACCCCAAGTGCTGCACATTGCATAGATTGTTCTCTTGAGGATATACGCAGACATGATTCAATCGAGAACACTATAGAGCATGACAAGAGCATTACAAAATACATCTACAACAACTTATGGGTCTTGAACCCAATGAGGAAAAACATCAGGGTTAGGAACCTTGTCAGGCTTGTCATCACGAGATTTGCTACTCACTTTCTCATGTTTTAATCTCTCCTTTCCCAAGCACATAACTTGAAAAAATTGTTTTCAAGTAGTGAATGGAATTGATCTTAGTGGGTCTCCAAACAAGATGGAAAAGACACCAAAAAGAAACTTTTTGTGAACACATTTTGGAAAAAAGCCGCAGAGGTTGTGAAAATTTCCTAGCCCCTTGTTAAGGTGTTGCGGTGGGTGGATGGGGAAAAATTGGCCATGGGTTACATTTATGAGGCTATGGATCATGCAAAGGAGCAGGTAAAGGAAACATGCAAGAATAGAGTAGCTAAGTATGGGCTTGTCTTGGAGATTATTGATGATAGATGGAACAATCAACTCCATCACCCTATACATGCAGTTGGGTATTTCCTGAACCCAAGGTATCGTTATAGAGTTGAGTTAGGAGAAGATAAAATTGGGGAGGTTAAAGATGGATTGTATGAGTGCCTAGAGCGCATGGTCCCTCATGATATCGAGCAGCTGGAAATACATCGACATATCAATGCTTTCATTAGAGTCATAGATACCTTTGGCAAGAACCTAGCAAAGATTGCAAGAGATGTGGACCAACCAGGTAAGCAATTCCAAAGTTCTTTAAGTTTAATTGTTTAAACTTTAAATACTTGAATTTGTAGCCAAAGTCACAGTCTAATTTGTTGAACATTGTCTTTGCAACACATTGGTGGGAGTCATTTGGTAGCCAATGTCCTCAAGTGCAAAAGTTTGCAATTTGAGTCCCGAGTCAAACTTGTAGTGCTTCTAGGTGTGAGCACCATTGGTCTGTCTTTGAGAAGATTCACCTGAAGAAGAGAGGTTGTTTGGAACAAAAATGGTTAAATGATCTTGTCTTTGTGCTGTACAACCTTCGGCTAAGGTGCAACTAGTTGTTGAACAAGAGACCTGATATAGATCCCATTATGTTGGATGATATTGATCCAACCTTGAAATGGGTAGAGGAGACTCACCTGTCAGAGTTTGATCCAGATTATGATATTGATGATTTGACGTGGACTGATTTGGATTTGGATCCACTAGTTGTAGGCATAGCACCAGACGTGGCAAGCACCAGTTGTGCAACCTGTGCATCTACTAGTACTACCATTGTGGTTTTAGGTGTCCTTGAGAGTCCAATGAGTTCGAGGACTCTGAGTGAAAAGATGATCTTGTAGTTCATGCCGAGGATCCCATTTCCAACAATGGTGATGAGTTTGATGATTGATCATGTTGTTTAGTGATATGTAGTGGGCTAATAGCTTGTAGCATGTTTTTTTTGGACTTTAGAGACCATTTAGAGCCTTAATTGATTATGTATTTTGTTTTAGATATGTATTCTACTCTGTGCTATTTTGATATATTCACCTTTACATGGTATTTACATGAGCAAACTTTGCATATTTTGTCTCTAATGCTTTCGAATCTTTAGAATAATTTTTTTGCTTAAAATTTTAATATTTTGTGTAGTTTTTAGTAAATTTAGTCATAAAATTCCAATCGGTCTTATTCCATGTTGAGTTCGAGTTGACCCTCAGTCGAGTCTAAGTTTTAAAACATGATCCCAAGTAGGTAGGTTAGGTTAGATTGCTAAAACTATTACCAAGTGTTGAAGAATTTCAGCATGGTATTAAAGCATGTATTTGAAGCCTTCTAGAATTCCTTGAAGGAAAGAGAGTTGTTGGAGGGTTTCGGTGGGTTTTATGTTCGGGCTTTAATGACTGAAGTAGCTTTGTGCCAATGATTGGCATGTGGACTTGACAAGGGTTGTGGGTTGTGAAGCCCTAGTCGATCCAATGAGTGAGATTGAAGCTTGTTTAGTGGAGTTGTAGTAATAGCCATTCTTAGAATGCGAGAGAGTCACTTGTTTGATGGAACCTTTGACTTTGTGATGTGGAAATGCAGACTGTAGAACCCCTTGGAAGCAATGAACCTTTGGTACGTTGTGGGGAAGGAGGTCAAACCTCCTATAGATCCCAAAGATTTAATAGAGTAGACAAGGATGCAATGAATGTGAAGTGATTCCTATTGTATTTAGTGAAGGATCATCTGATCCCTTGTATTGTTGGTAAGAATATTGCTCAGGAAACGTATGATTCCTTGATAATCCTATACTAGAGTGTAAACACATCTAGGAAGATGCTCCCGAGGAACATGCTCACCATGACTCACATGTGCAAGACAAATAAAGTAGTTAGCTATCTGATGAGTCTAGTGTTAGAGATCGGCTTGGTGCTGTTGGTGATGAAGTGAAAGATGATGTGTGTTACCCTCTTGAAAATGCAGTGCTTATTTTGTATTTTCATGGGCTTTCTTCTCTTGTCATCATAGCAAAAGATCATTAACTACAAGATCGTGGGATTTTAGTGGTAGTTATAGATTTCGAGGAGATTTGGAGGTCATGAACGTTGTTCTATCTGGCCTAAACACCATTCATCATTTGGAGGTAAGAACAAAGGTGTGGAGGAGTATGGTTGACTTGATGGAGGCTTTTTCAGAGACATAACAATTGACACATACTTGGAGTCATAGTTATATGGCTTACATCACCATTTTTTACATCATTGATGGAGTGGCTTGTTTCGAGGTTGAACCTGAAGCGCCAGGATCACATGGATGGATGGTGTGAGCAAGAAAGGGACCTTACAAGATGAACACCCTACCATTGGAGATGTCCAAACAATAACATATGGCAAGGAGATAGCCTAAAGGAGGAACACCTGTCTTAGAAATGTGCCATGTGGCACTAAGTTGCACTAAGTTTGTTCAGCGAAGTTGTAGTAATGGCCATTCCCAATATGTGAGAGAGTCCCTTATTAGAGGGCACCTTTAACTTTTTGCCGTGGAAACGCAGATTGTAAAACCTCCTGGAAGCAGTGAACCTTTGGTACCTTGTGGAGAAGAAGGTCAAGCCTCTTATAGATCCCAAAGATTTGGCAGAGTAGAATAAGAATGTAGTGAATGTGCAGTGAGTTTTGTTGGATTCGGTGAAAGATTGTATAATATCTCATATTGTTGAGAAGAACACTGCGAAGAAAATATATGATGCTTTGGGAACTTTGTACTAGAGTGTGAATATATCCAGGGATATGCTCTTGAGTAACAAGCTTACCATGATTAGCATGTGCAAGACATATAAAATAGTTAGCAATTTGATGAATCTAGCAAAGTCGAGAAACCGGCATGGTGCAGTGGGTGACAAAGCCAAAGATGATGAATGTTACCCTATTGAAAATGCAGTGCTCATTTTGCATTTTCATGGGCTTTCTTCTTTCATTGTCATAGTAGAAGATCTTTGGATTTCAATGGTAGTTTCCAATTGCACGGAGAATTGGAAGTCATGCACCTTGATCTATCTTGCCCAAACAACATTCATCATCCAGAGGTAAGAACCAGGTGTGGAGGCGTATGGTTGACTTGATGGAGGCTTTCTCAAAGATTTAATACTTGACACATATTTGGAGGCATGGTCATATCGCTTACATCATCATCTGTTACATCATTGATGGAGTGTCTTGTTGCTAGGTTGAATCCAGGGCTCGGGATCACATGGTTGGATGATGTGAAAGGAACCTTAGAAGATGAACACCCTACCATAGGAGATGTCTGGAGCATGACATATGGCAAGGAGAGAGCCTAAAGGAGGAACACCCATCTTAAAAATGTGCCATGTGGCACTGAATTACACCTGGACTTGGCCAAAGGCCCATTTAAGGTTGAATGCCCTCTTCAAGGAGGTGGCTAGGGCATGTTGGATGTGAGAAAGGGTGAGAAATAACCCTAATACACCTCCAAATTCCATGAATTTGGACGTGTGTTTCCTCTTTGAGGAGAACTTTGGGGGCAAGGGACACATTATTTAATCCATTTTCACATATTTGGAGGCATATTTCACCTTTTGAGGTCTCTGGGGGCAAGGAGACATTGTTTGAGGCTTTTTCTACATATTTGGAGGAAGGTTCTTTTCACGAGGAGATGCCATGTGGCATTGTTGACATGGTCAAATCCTCAAATGAATAATAAATGCATGCTTTTAAAGGATCTCATGTATAAAGATAACAAGTGGCAATATGGATCTATTTTATTCATTCAAAAGGCAAAAGGGAGTGCTCCACTTGAGGAGGATTCTAGGGTCTTCTAAAATAAATAATATTTTATTGGAGGTTGTTGAATGGAAGTAATATAAGGAGATCTATTGTCATTTGCAAAATACATGGTTGGAAGATTGGGAGTTCCCCTCCAAGCACTCAATTGAATATCTTTGGGAGGATTGGAAGATGGATGGGTTAAATGCAAGGTTAATTGGATATCTTTGGGAGGATTGGAAGAAGGATGGGTTCAATGTGAGGTTAGTTGAATATCTTTGGGAGGATTGGAAGAAGGACGGGTTCGATGTGAGATTTTTACATCTCTTTTATTCTTTTCATGGACGATTAGGGTTATTGCAAGAATTGCTGTGGATTTGCTGCTGAAATATTCTTTGTAGAAGGGCAAGTTTATTACAATAGAAGAGATTAGGGTGGGGGTTGTTAAACCTTCCCTAATCCTTGATGTCACCTTGAATTATTGAAGGATTTTGCTGCTGTAATATTCTGGTTAGGACAGTTGGACTCCATTTTTGTGGGCTGTCCTAGCTAAGTAAGGAAGGTTAGGTGAGTCCTATTTGGTCCTCTTGGTCTTGTGAAATCAGATTTGGAGAAATGATGTATTGTTGGCTCTTTGTTCAATAAGAAGGCTACGTTACTTTGTCTACTTCATCTATGGTTTCATATTATGGCTGTTTGTATCTTGTTCATGGTTGCACATTATTGTTTTTTGTAATTTCATGGTTGTGATGGTGCATCTTGTCTTAAGGGCTCTCACTTATGTTTGCATAATCTGAAATTTGTTTTGGACTAATTATGGCACATCATTGATGGCTTAATTATGATTTCTTTATCATATTCAAACCCTCTTGTTCTCTGGTCTTGATTCCATGACCCAATTGGATAGGCATTGGTCTTGGTAAAATCCACCATCCCTTTTATTCTAAAGAAAATTTTAAAACAATCTTTCCTAGGGTTCCCCCCTTGTGTTGAAAAATAACCAACCTAAAATGATAGGAAGAGTTGTTGTGGTGACAATGGGAAACCTTCTTAAGTTCCCCGAGTGTTGCACTTAGTTAAAGGACTTTGTAACATTTGAAGTGCAAGTTTGGGGAGGTAATAATGAGCTAGTTCGGATTGCTCTGAATGGCTTCTATTCATCTTAGCACAACATTGTCTAGGTTATATGTGGTTGGGAGAAGTTACTTGACTTCGAGCAATTGTGGGATGCTTTCGTTGGAGAGGAGATGAGACTAGAGCAAGTCTCAACTAGTTACAAGGATGAGGATGATGTACCAGACCTAGCCCTCATTGGGAAGGTGAGGAAAGGAGGTAGGAAAGGAGGACCCATGAGGGGTTAGAAGGGGAAGGAGGAAGATTGGATTCTTCATGTTAGGGAAAGAAAGACCTGGGTTAGAAGGGGAAGGAGGAAGAATTGGATTCTTCATGTTAGGGGAAGAAAGACCTAAGTCATATCACTTTAGGTGCGACATGCACAGTCACTATGCCTCTTAGTGTTCTAAGTGGCAGAAGGGAGGTGTAAGCAACATAAACGGTAGGAGTTGGGTGATGATGCTACGTATACTATGAAGGGATTGGGCTCCATATTTTTCCAGATGCCTTCGAGTGATGTTCTTGTGTTAGATTTTTCCTTGTATCTTCCTGATTTATAGATTTATAATGTTCGGTTGAGTTTTATAGTTATCAAGTTACCATCAGAAATAACACCCATGGATATGGTTGAGTTTTGGCTAGAGTAGTGCAAAAAAGTTTCCTTTACAGGCTACTCATAGATCTGGTAGAGCATATATGGTAGGATGCCATGATGGAGGAGGGTTCCTCTAGCGTTGAGAAAACAATTACCTAACCGATTGTGGAATCAACAATTGATTCTTGATCATAGTTAATGGGAGTATGGAAGAGTAGTAGGATAAGGTTGTTACAAAAGGATTCTTTTAGCAAGAGATAACTGACCGTGATGAGACTCTTATTCCAATTGTTAAAGGATTCTCCCAACAAGACGGAGTCACCTTGGATGGGTTGATGCATGCATCGTGAGTTTTGGATTTCAATATCAATGAGATTGTACTCATGTCGGGATGTTTTGAGTTTAGTGTAGATTTCAATTTGTTATTTGAAAGATTTGATACACTTGTCTTGGCCATGTATACAGATGAGTTCATTATTGCAATATATTCGAAACAATTGATGTTGTGGTTTTGGAAGAGTTCGACCAATGAAGTTGACATGAAGGACAAAGGAGGTTGGTAGGTTGTTGATACAATGTTCCTTGTATATAAGGTTTTGACCTTGAAGATTCTGAAGACAGTTTAGATTACAAAAGGAAGCACTGATCCAGAGTCATGTTTCTTTAGGTTTGTTGGTGGTCAACTATTTAACCAAGCCCCTAGTGAAGGGGAGATCCCAAATGCAGAGGGAGTAACTTGTGTTTGGTAGGAAATACTTTTCTTGGTAAGAGGGACTGTTGGATTGTTAGTACCTTAGAAAATGTCCACCAAAGCACCATTAATTGTAGTAGCAACAATGCATGCTTGGGAACAGACGGAGAAGGTAGAGTGACAAGTTACAATAGTCCATACAATAGTCTTAATGACAACATAAGTACGACTGTAGGTACAGGCGCAAAGAGGTTGTGTTCAATATCTCCTTACTACAATAATGAACAAGTTTAATGAGGGCACAATGGATAGAGTTAGAGACTACTATTTGGTAGAGGGTGCATGCATTCTAAAGTCATGCATGTGCCACCTTCTACTAGGTCCAATTTACTACTATTTCAAATTTAGTAAGTTATAGTTAAGTTCAGTTTTGTTTCTAAGTGCAGTTTGACTTTTCTAGAATTAGTAATTTCTAGAATTAGAGAGATAGGGTGTGGATGTCAAGGAAAGTACAAAGGCAAGCTACTTTTGTAGCCTACTCCAGATTAGGTGCAGTTCTCTAGGAGGCCAACACATGCATGTATGCATGTAGGTTGTCACTCTAACCTAGGCACTTAGGGTTAGGCTTTTTTAGTGCACAACCCTAGCCTCCTCCTCTATAAAAGAGAGGTAGTGTCTCTATTGTTATTCATTTAGCTTAGTAGAAATCAATGAGTGATTAGAATTAGGATTTGAAACTTCCGGTGTTTCCCATTTTCAGAGTAATAAAACAATGGTGTGATTTGAGTTTCAATTTTGTTGTACTTGCTGCTGTTATAATTTTCAATTTGACGTGTTTCAATTCACAGGAAAAATCAGATTGCAATTTTGATAGTACTTCAATCTTTTGTTGATCCTAAGTAGGTAGGCTAGGTTAGATTGCCAGGATTGTTACCATATACCGAAGAATTTCCACACATGGGACCCACAACAAGCACACAAATGCATAAGGATAGGGAAACAATGATGAATTCACTCTAAAATAATTCCAAAAAACACTAAACTTTTGATCATTTTATAAAATTTGCAAGATAATGTGCTATTGTAAAATAAAATCTATTTTTTGAAATATTTGTATATTTCTTCTCTTTTAAATATTGCATTTCTGTGTTTCCAAAATTTACGGGGGTTACGATTCCCCAACATACCCATTTCCATGTTTCTTGCATGTTAGATATAAGACCAATAGGTCAAAATAAAAGACAATGAATATATAAGATTGTGAAAAGGGCAATTGGTAGGGGATGATTTGTAATAATTGATGTTATCCTTGGAGAAAAAATGTGACCATTGGGTCATAATTGAATATATAAATAAGTAATTATTAATATACAATGATATATATTTTAACAGAAACTGGGAAACATATATTAAAAGTGTGGATAAATCCATTGATTTACAAAAGAGGGGCCATTATAGGCCTTTGAGAAGTAGAGACTATGACATCTGGAGGATTTGATACAAAAATAATTTTCATGGTGGGTCCTCCTTCCCTAGCAAAACTGCTGTGATTGTATTTCACTGAGTACAATCGATAGAAGATAATGTTGATACATAACGAAAAACAAAACATGACAACAAAAAATTTAAAGGGCTCAACTATCCGATTCCATTTTGATTTGCTGTTGCTCTAGAATTGCTTCTGGATGAGGCTCGTTGAGATCCAAAATTTGATTCACTGAGACTGGATTTTCATTTTTGGATGCTCCCTGTTGGCTTTCTGGCTTGCTTGGCTGATGCTGCACTCCTTCAAGCTGGTCCAAACGACGCTGCATTGTCTCCATGCTGCTGTGTTATTCCTTAATCTGGCTCCTTTGAGCATAGCTCTCTTCTTGTATTCTTTCTATCATGTGCCTGTGCTGGGACAAAGTTTCAAGTTCAAATGTCTTGGTGGAGCTAAGAGATCCCAATTGAATTCTCATCCTGCGACAACCTATGCATTCTTCCTCAATTGAATTCTCGTCCAATTGTCCATATTCTACAAAGAGGTCTTTACCACACTGCATAACTTTGGGCGCTGGGTTGCTTTGAAGTCTCCAAGATGCGTCCAAACTGCTGGGGAAGCCGCTGGGCTGCAATGAGTGTGTAGAACTTTGGATAGAGGAGAGAGCGGGCGATTCCGGAAGAACTGGAGTCCACATAAGCCACAAGAAGGGCGAATTAAGAAAGCTGTGAAAGGGAAGATGCAAAGGTGGGTCCAGAGAGTCTAGAGTCCGTAGAATCCATTGAATTAGACTCTGAGCGAAACAAAGTCGAAACAGAGCGTGGTGACTAAGAAGAGTCAGGACCAGACGAGGAGGAGTCCCAAAGCACTGGAGGAGAAGGACAGGAACAACTAAGGCCTCTGAATTACAGTCTGGGCATGGCGTATGCTAGGTGAAGAGCAAAGCGGGGAATTCAGGGTGAGGCAAGGAAAAATCCGGAAATGTTGTGGGGAGAAAAACTGGATAACAAGCGTTAAGGGGTGGCTAGAGAGACTTACCAAGACCACTAAACGTCTTTTCGCTTGCAGGGACGAGTACATGCCAATATTCCCCCATGTTTCGTTTAAAGTTGGATTCGTGCCAGCCAAAAAGGTCGCTGAATCTTCCCTGTGCGGTGTACCTTCGTCCTCCATGTTTCCAGACTTGGATATGAACCTGGAGTCACCTTGACGCTTAATCTGTGTGACTGGGCTGTCGCACGCCTTGTCCATCTGCTGCTGATCCTTAAATTTCTGAGTTCCCACGAACGCTGAAGGACGAAAATCCTGAACATCACAAACCATGATGAATCCCGCACTTGAACTGTTAGCTGTCGTTGCGTAGTGGTCGATCGGACTTGCCATCCGCCCTCTCCACCTTCTACCTTTACCGCTGGCCTACTTCGCGTGCCTAAACCTCATCCCCTCTACTGCTCTGCTGTCCACGTGTCCAGTCCACTTGGCCTTGCGTGCGTTGGAGCCTCGAAAGGCCCCACCCCCGACCTTTTCCCCTTGCCCAGTCCACTTGTCCCTGCGTTTGCTGGAACCTCGAGGGGCCCCACCCTCGACCCTTTCTGCGTGTTCATTCCACCTGTCCATGCAGGCGATGGAGCCCCGACTAGCCCCATCCCCAACCTTTCGCATTGGCTCCCGGTCATGTGGCACATTAGGTTAGGGGAGCTAGTGCTTCAACACCTTCCACGCCTAAAGTTCCAGGCGGTTTCCCAATGGTTTCATTCGCCAAATTATCTGCTACCTTGTTGTGCTCTCTCATAATGTTGTAAAATGTTAGCTTAATGGGCTGAGAGTCAACTCGTATTCGGTCGATTATTTGTTTTAAACTTAAGTTTTTTGGATTAGTCCCCTGAGCCATCAGCCTTATTATAGTCTTGGAGTCGCCTAGAACATTCAGATTGAGGATTTGATGGATCTTTGCAAGTTGAAAGCCTTTTAGTAAGGCGTAGGCCTCTGCTTTGTTATTGGTGTCCTTCCCGAGATTCCAATAATAACTTAGGATTCTTTTTCCTCCGGGATTGAAGACAACCCCCCCGCACCTGCCTCCTCTACAATGAGATATTAATGTATATATAATAGGTATATTACATCTCTCCCTATTGTTGGAGGCTTTGACCTCGATGTTAAATCAAACTATATAACATGGTTATTATAAGTCACCCTATCTTGGGAGGTTTTGACTTCGAAGTTGAATTGAAACAATCCTCCACAAATGAGTAGAATATCATATTCTTCTACATGACAATGCAAAATAATTTGCACCGGGAATTTCTCCACTAGGAAATCAAGAAATAAGAGTTTAATAATATATTACTCCATTTGTGGTTTCAAAAGGTCTCACTTTTCATGTACAAAAGTTATTCTTGACTTGTTTGGCTTTACAACTCAGTTTTAATTAAAGCATGCAACTAAATGTAGGAGTGTGTTCAAGAGTTTTTGCTAGGCGTTTCTCAAGAAACAAAGAGATTTATTAGAAAATGGAATAAGTTTCTTGAGAAATGCAAGCTATTATTGTAGAACTTATTCCCATCTAGAAATAAAAAATTGCTGTTGAAAATGCCATTTTTGATGTGTTTCCCATTTTAGACAATTGGATACGAAATATAATAACGTTCCATGCTGTTTTTGGTAACTAGTCTCTTACATATGATGTCTCAATTGTCAATGCTCCTCTGGAGAAAAACAAGCATGCAAAAACTCACAAGCAATTGCAGCTAAGACAACCTCCATTGGGCCTATAGTTTCCCAAGTATATACTTCATTGCTAACTTCCTAAGTTGCTCACATAATTGAGACACATTAGATTCTTCCAAACCTAGTGCACATTGAGGGTCAAATGTAAGGTACTCATCTGGAAGTTGCCTCCATATCTGTGTTTGAGGGCTTTTCGCATTTAATGGACATCTCTCATTTTATCCATTCAAGGTTGCTTTCACAGTCTTCTACTCCCTCAATCGTTTTTAAGGCACCTCACGATACTTTCTCATAATTTCGTCGATGTTGTAGGAAACGACCCCTTGGGTGCCGTACCAATTCCCAAAACATTTCGAAACAAATACGAAACTCCTCCGAAACGCTGTTGGCTGTATCGTATGACGTTTCCCGATTTGGAAACGTCGTACCGTACGATCGACGTTGTTTCGACTTGTATGACAATGGTTTCGACAGATTTTTTCTTGTTTGTGGGCCTGTCCAAGCGACCAAGAGAGTCGTGGGTCCCTTAGGTGGAAACAAATCCTCTCATTAACCACTAATAAGCATTTTAAATCTGTCCAAATATCATCACCATTTCACCCACCCTACTAATTCATGGTAATATTAAATTCTTAAAGTAAAAGGATGAAAATGAAAGATAAAGGAGAATGTGTCACTTTTACTTCAATTTTTAACATTACCATTAATTTTTTCAGGATGTTTGAGAGTGGTTCCAACTTCATTGGACTTCATTTAGAGAGTAGAATTTTAGGTCCCATTCAAAATTCAATAGAGTAAACAGTTTTCAGGATTTCAAGATTGGTAGGATTACAACGTTTCTAGTGGATTCTATCATGTATGAGGGTATGGAATTGGCATTTAACAAAGATGTTAGTCTAATGCTCTTATTCCATGGTTGTATCCAAGTGTCCTTATGTAATGAATTACTCCTATAATTGTGTGCCACATGTCCTTTCATGTTAATATAGATATGGTTTTCCTTCTAAAATGTCATTTATGTGTATCATTATTTTTTCTTGCAAGATAATGTGTTATTTAAAAAAAACTATATATATATATGTGTGTGTGTGTGTGTGTGTATACGATGTTTCCTTCGATGTTTCCCCTGATGTTTCCATTTTGGGAGGGTCATGTATCTTGACGTCCCCGTTTCATGCGACTTAGAACTTCGTACTTGCATGGAAGATGATTTCTTGGATCAAATGATCCTCTAGATCCTCATCTTGCTTCAGACAAGAACTCTCTTCACTCCTTTCTTCCATGCACATAAACTACCTAGTAGGTCAACTTCTCTCTTCAAAATACAAGAATCTTTGTATAGTTCGCAAGCTTGGCATACATGTCGTCTTGCCTCTCAATGATGTGATATATTGTACATTGGTGCTTCAAATTTCTTCTACAACTTTTGTTCTTCAACAAGGAGGATATTCAATGGTTTTTTTCCTTGAACATCTTCCATTCAATTAGAGCATCTTACCATTGGTTCAAGCACTCCATTTTGTATTCATACATGAGTTCATACCAAGACCTCAACTCCACAAAGCTAAAAGGCTATTTTGTACTTTGTTTGAAGGGGTGTACCTCCCTTTGGATTATTAGAAATTGGGGACAATTTCTTACAAGCAGAGAGGAAATGATGAGAACTAAGAGCAACTTGCATCTAACCAAGAAAGTGTTGGGATTTGGGTACCTTGGGAAGTGGTCCCCATGTGCTTATGAGTCTCTAAGCACAAAGGGGGAAGACTATTACCCTTGTACTTTATAATTCTAATTTCACTTTGACTTAGGAGATTTAAGTCAAAAGTGAAATATGTCACTTAAGCATTAAAGTGACAATTAATTCACAATGTGGGTGAATTAATAGACATAAAGCAACTAAGGAAAGTGGGTTTCCTTAGTGAGATTTTTGGATGAGATCTCACCCATTGATTAGACTTGGCTAGATTGGATGCAGACCATTGATTTATTAGGGCTTGGCCAAAGGAGGCTAAAGTGAGGGTTTAGTGCATTTTGGAGATTCATTCTTCACTTGTGAGTTTTGGAGAAGAGGAGGGGCACATTTCTCAAGGAGAGGAGGGCGCACTTGCTTGAGAGCTTGAGGAGGAAGCTCTTGTTGGGTTGAGCTTGCATGGAGAGGTGATCCATGGAAGTTTAACATTCATTTCCTTGGAGGGTGCATGCTACATAGAGAGGAGTGTATTTTCTAGAGGAGGGTGCGCATTCTGAGGAGTAGGAGGCTTCATTCTTTGTTTTGTTCACTTGAGGAGGAGTAGGTGGAGCATGAGGATGAGGTTAGTTGCATTGGGAGAGGAGAGCTAGGGCGCATGCTTCCATGGAGAGAGGCATCTAGCTTAGGCCTCATTTATTTGATGGTGATCACATTTGCTAGGAGGAGGGCGCACCAGTGGAGTGGATGCACAACTACCTGGTAGGAGTTTCACTTGGAGGAAGCCAGTTCTGATAGTTATAGTGGAGAGGCAGCACAAGAGAGCACATTCCTGTGCGGGGATTTCTTCATTGGGTCAAAGAGGAAGGAGGGTGCTTCACTTCAGTGTAGAGAGCAACAAAGGGAGAGGGCACACCTGAGTTTGGGCATATCTCTCTCTAGATCTTGTGGCAAGGGTTGTGAGGAGCTTGCTATGTATACATGTTTCTTTGTATTGTATTATTTGTTGTATCTCATGCTTTGATCATCATTATATAGACATATATCCCAAACTGGTTTTCCCTGGGGGGGTTTTATCCAGGGTCATGTTGACCAATAATATTTGTGTCAAATTTATGCATGCTTTGAATTGTAGTTCAACATTTTAAAGTTAAAGATCTAGAGGTAGTGTTATGTGTTTTAAGTTATATTGCATGTGCTAATATTGAGTAAAGAAAACACTTGCAAGGGCACCACCTTAAAAGAGCACTTAACCATCAAAACATTGAGTAGAAAGTTGGGTGACTATTTGCTGTCCTAAAACGACAAAATAAGACAGTCACACAGTTGAAACTTAGAGCCATACTAAGGTAAAGGACAGACCTTAGGTGGCAGCCTCATAGGACCTCAAAAAATCTACATGGTATCAGAGCTAAAGGTGGCTTAGACTTGTTAATTTTGGAGCACTTTTGTGGGCAGTTTGGTGAGGTTTTATATCAGATCTATTGGCTGTTTTGGACAGCAAGTTTTCAGTCCAAAACAGTGGGTAAACTTCAGATCTGAAGGTACCTCACATTCAGTGCTAGTTGGACAGCTCAGGGCAGATTTTGGACAGTTAGTTGACAGTGTTTGTGGACAGTTGTGGGCACATTTGTTGGGCTGATTTTTGACACTTGTGGACAACCTCTTTTCACACCTGCGTGGACATGAGTGCAACTGTGGAGTACGACCTCTTTTCACACCTATTGATTAGGAGTGAGGTCGTGGTTTCACCTTCCTTTTTTCACACTTGTGTTGACAGGAGTGAGGCAACGTTCCTTGCATTTGGAGCATCAGAGTGAGCGCAGTAGACAGACATGTCAGTATCTCAGATGCGTGTGGAGGACAGGCTAGCCGGGGCTAGCAATTGGTTGCTTTGGAAGGTGAGGATGGTCTTTGTCTTAGAGGACTTCGAGCTATGGGACATAGTCGAGGCAACTGTTCCAGTTATTCTTGTCACTTCTCCCGTCTTGGTGGCAGAGTTTATGAAAAGGAACACCAAGGCAAAGAGGATCATTTGTGATGCTGTGATAGATCACATTATTCCCCACTTGACGGGGAAGACTCATGAATAGGAAATGTGGGCATCTCTATGCAAGCTGTACGAGAGCTCTAATGAGAACCGAAAGTTGGTTCTTCATGATTGACTGAGGAGCATTCACATGCTCGAGGATGAGTCGGTTACTTCATTCCTTGGTAGATATACCCAGATCAGAGACGAGCTTGGAGCTGTCGGAGAGGTGGTGAACCCTAACTCTTTGGTTAGGACAACTATGAATAGCTTCACCAAACCTTGGGGTCCATTTGTACGCGGCATTGTTTCCAGGGAGGTTATGCCTACATGGGAGAGGATGTGGGATGACTTCGTCCAGGAGGAGATTAGGCTTGCAGCCGAGGCTTCTGGACAACAACAGTCAGTTTCGGGTGATGAGGACCTTGCTTTTTGGACAAAGGGCAAGAAGAAGACCGGCCGTGGAGGTCGATAGGGTCCCAAGTTTGGGGCCCCACCACAGGGAAGAGAGAGCAGCAACAACAGTGGGCAGAAGAGAGACATGAGCATAGTGAGATGCTTTGCTTGTGGAGAGATGGTTCACTATGCAGGACAGTGTCCCAAGAAGAAGAAAAAGCAACAGGATGTGTCAGCAGTGACAACAGAGGAGATAGAGTTCAATGATCAGTTTGCGAGAGAGTGTGCATTCGTGACTACCTTGTCTGCTATTACACCATCCAACACTAGATGGGGAGACAGAGTTGATGAGGACCGACTGACTCACAGCAGTGATTCAGAGGGAGAGCAGACTCAGTGTCCTGGGACATCTTCAGAGTGGGTGACTAGTCCACCCAGTATAGCTACAGTTTCAGAGCAGCCGAGCAAACAGAGAGTTGGTGCTACAACTTCAGTGCATTAGAGGTTGATGAGAAGGAGCAACAAGGCACCACGGAGGCTTGAGCCTCACTTAGCTTCTGAGACGGGCAGATCAGGTTCTGGATCCACTACAGGTGGAAGTTACTTGGCGAGAGGCCAAGTTGATGACTCTTGGTGAGATAGCAAGAGGGGGAGACTCTTGGTGAGATGCCAAGAGTANCCCAAGAAGAAGAAAAAGCAACAGGATGTGTCAGCAGTGACAGCAGAGGAGATAGAGTTCAATGATCAGTTTGCGAGAGAGTGTGCATTCGTGACTACCTTGTCTGCTATTACACCATCCAACACTAGATGGGGAGACAGAGTTGATGAGGACCGACTGACTCACAGCAGTGATTCAGAGGGAGAGCAGACTCAGTGTCCCGGGACATCTTCAGAGTGGGTGACTAGTCCACCCAGTATAGCTACAGTTTCAGAGCAGCCGAGCAAACAGAGAGTTGGTGCTACAACTTCAGTGCATTAGAGGTTGATGAGGAGGAGCAACAGGGCACCACGGAGGCTTGAGCCTCACTTAGCTTCTGAGATGGGCAGATCAGGTTCTGGATCCACTACAGGTGGAAGTTACTTGGCGAGAGGCCAAGTTGATGACTCTTGGTGAGATAGCAAGAGGGGGAGACTCTTGGTGAGATGCCAAGAGTAGTGACTCTTGGTGAGATGCCAAGAGTAGGTGGAAATCCTTGATGGGAGACCAAGGTGGAGATCTTCGGTGTGATGTCGAGATCTAGGTGATCTTGGATAGATGGAGAGTCAGTTCCATTTATAGATCACACAGATTGAGCAGATCTGTGACAAAGTCCACTTTCAATGATCAGGGTATAGCCATACTCACCGAGCATATGCTAGGAGACAACCATGTCCTCGGCAGGGACCAGATTGGTGGTGACGAGCACTTTCGTCGGTAAGAGGGAGTGTTGGGATTTGGGTACCTTGGGAAGTGGCCCCCATGTGCTTATGAGTCTCTAAGCACAAAGGGGGAAGACTATTACCCTTGAACTTTACTTTATGATTCTAATTTCACTTTGACTTAGGAGATTTAAGTCAAAAGTGAAATATGCCACTTAAGCATTAAAGTGACAANAATAGACATAAAGCAACTAAGGAAAGTGGGTTTCCTTAGTGAGATTTTTGGATGAGATCTCACCCATTGATTAGACTTGACTAGATTGGATGTAGGCCATTGGTTTATTAGGGCTTGGCCAAAGGAGTCTAAAGTGAGGGTTTAGTGCATTTTGGAGATTCATTCTTCACTTGTGAGTTTTGGAGAAGAGGAGGGGCACATTTCTCAAGGAGAGGAGGGCACACTTGCTTGAGAGCTTGAGGAGGAAGCTCTTGTTGGGTTGAGCTTGCATGGAGAGGTGATCCATGGAGGTTTAGCATTCATTTCCTTGGAGGGCGCATGCTACATAGAAAGGAGTGTATTTTCTAGAGGAGGGCGTGCATTCTGAGGAGGAGGAGGTTTCATTCTTTGTTTTGTTCACTTGAGGAGGAGTAGGTGGAGCATGAGGATGAGGTCAGTTGCATTGGGAGAGGAGAGCTAGGGCGCATGCTTCCATGGAGAGAGGCATCCATCTTAGGCCTCAGTTATTTGATGGTGATCACATTTGCTAGGAGGAGGGCGCACCAGTGGAGTGGATGCACAACTACTTGGTAGGAGTTTCACTTGGAAGCCAATTCTGATAGTTTCAGTGGAGAGGCAGCATAGGAGAGCACATTCCTGTGGAGGGATTTCTTCATTGTGTCAAAGAGGAAGGAGAGCGCTTCACTTCAGTGTAGAGAGCAGCAAAGGGAGAGGGTGCACTTGAGTTTGGGCACATCTCTCTCTGGATCTTGTGGCAAGGCTTGTGAGGAGCTTGTTATGTATACTTTGTATTGTATTACTTGTTGTATATCATGCTTTGATCATCATTATATAGACATATATCCCAAACTGGTTTTCCCTGGGGGGGTTTTATCCAGGGTCATGTTGACCAAAAATACATGTGTCAAATTTATGCATGCTTAGAAGTGTAGATTGGCATTTTAAAGTTAAAGATCTAGAGGTAGTGTTATGTGTTTTAAGTTATATTGCATGTGCTAATATTGAGTAAAGAAAACAGTTGCAAGGGCACCTTAAAAGAGCACTTAACCATCAAAACATTGAGCAGAAAGTTGGGTCATTGTTTGCTGTCCTAAAATAACAAAAGAAGACAGCCACACAATTGAAACTTAGAGCCATACTAAGGTCAAGGACAGACCTTAGGTGGTAGCCTCATAGGATGTCAAAAAATCTATAGAAAGTACCAAATAGGTTACATTTTTAAAAACTTTTAAGAAGGATAATTTAAATGCTATGTCACAGAAAATTGGGACATGTGGACACAGGTCTCTGACATGGGACATGTAGGCCCTTGAAATGTGATATAGGGGGACAAGTCTCTGTCTCTCTAGGTTTTGTTCTGTTGGTTGAGAGGAATGAATGTTATCCTCTTCACTCAGGTTCAATTCCCACGAGTGACATGGTGAACTCTTAAAAAGTATATAATTGTAATCCATATTATACCCATATATATAATTGTGTTTCCTCCTAAGAGGTCACAAGTTCAAATCTAGAGGGGGGTAGGGTATGTATACCTCCGTAGACTTTACCAGTCAAATCATTGGGCGAAGGGGGTCCCTTGTCCCCCAAACAAGGGGGTCTCCTACACCAATTTCGTGTCTGGCTTGGCTGTGACCTTAAAAATAGATTATATATATATATATATATATATATATATATATATATATATATCTCAATTGGTTGTTAGCAATGTTGTTGGGCGTTTGGCTAGTTTCTTGCCATCTAGTGCCTAGTTTGAATCTTGTGGGTGAGGCATGTTATCACACAATCTAGCACCTTAGTGCAAAGCCTTCATAAGACATCAAGACTAGTGGAACATCGGAAGATGTCACAACGGTCACCTAGGCAACGACTTCTTTCTCTTTTGTGAAGGAACAAATCCAACACAAGGGAGGCTTCCCTAGGCAAAGACAGAATCAAGTCTAAGGCCTCTCAAGTACTCAATCTACCACCAATAGAATAAGATAAACAAGGTAAGGATAAGGTGGTAAGTTGGTGCAATTTCCAGATTTGAATAGATGAGGATCTAGGTCAATTTAGAAGGTTTACCAAGTCAATTTTAGGCTCAAGAGGATCCCCAAACACTACAAAAGAAGAAAAACTATTGGCTGTTGTAAAACTTGAAAGAAAGATTTACAGCAGAAATACAAGTTATGACAACAACAATAAAATTAACCCTTGAACAAGTAATAAGCCAATGAAGAAAGAGGGATGAATAATGGATTAAACTAGGGTTTTATTAATCAACAAAATCTGAAATTATAAATGCATATGACAGCCCTAAAACCCTAGACGTTCAGCCCTAAAAGGCTGAAATAACAAATCAGCAATGCAATTTAGGGTTCAAGGATGATTATTAAGTCAACAATATGCATGAATATCAAAACACCCGAGTCATTTATGGCTGAAAATGGATATATTGCTGTAATACAACCTTAATCTAATCCTTAAACAATAAATAAAGGTTGAATTCGAAGTTTTATGGTTGACTATTGGGAGAATGACTAGTGCCTACTATATTTTTGGGCATATGGGTTCAATTAAGGACTCCTTTGAAGAGATGTGAGTGGATCTAGGGTGATATCTGAGGTTGTTCACTACTAACCCTTGAATATCCTCCTAGTATATCATTAGGTATTTAAAGATAATTCAAGGGAAGGTTCTCCACTAATAACCTTCCAAAGGTTTTAACAAGAAGGGCTTGTTCAAGAAAGATCCATGAGAATGCACAACCATCACTAGAGAAGCAACATTACACTTACATTCATTCATAAACAAAACCACAAGATAACAAGAGACCACTTACTCAAGAAATCTTTTATCTATCAAAATCCTAACAATGATCATCCATGAAGCAATAAAAGCATCCACAAGACATCTTCTCCAAAAAGTCGCTCTAACTAGCCATCCATAGTGATTTGTATAAGAGAAAAAGTAGTAGTAGACAAATAGTGATAAATCTCCACAAGTAGCAATCATTTACAAGTGAAAAGTGATTCTCTTATATATATGAGAGATCAAGCACCTTTTTCATCCATTAGAAGCCCTAAAAATTTCAAATCGTCCACCATAAATGCATGCTAGAGGTCACACGTGTGGCATAAATGACCTCACAAAGTGGACAACTTACTCCAAATGATGTGTATGGCACTCAAAAAGTGAAATGTTTCCTTCAAGAGGTGCAACGTTTCATCTCCAAGTGGCATATCATTCCTAAGAGGTTTGACGTCTCATCAAAAGGTGCCATATCATCATCAAAATGTGCAACATCTCCTCAAAAGGTGCAACGTCTCATCAAGAGGTGTCAAATCGTCATCAAAGGTGCAATGTCCTATCATCAAAGGGTCACATCATACCTTATGGGTGATAGGGTGTCTTAGCAAAGGAGCCATGTCATGAAAAGACTGAACGTCCTCCCAAAAATATGGAACGACCTCTCTCAAGTTGTGGGATAGACAAGTATGCTAATAGCCCCTCAACGTCTTCCAAAGGACCAAGGTGTCAATCAAGCATGTGACCATGCACAATCCATCATCCAAGGAGGGACTCATGTAGTCCAATGCACCATCAAAACCGGAGGCATGTACACAAGTCAAGTACGTCTTCCAAAGGACCAAGGTGTCAATCAAGCATGCGACCATGCACAATCCATCATCCAAGGAGGGACTCATGTAGTCCAATGCACCATCAAAACCGGAGGCATGTACACAAGTCAAGTACAACATATAAAGTGAGTCATGTCAATGCAAAAATCAATAGATAGATCACATTTAAGTATTCTTTTCAAACTTCACGCTAGCTCATAAAGTTATACAATTTGCCAAGTTTGGGTATGGGAGGATCATAATTACCCCCTATTAGGTGTGCTGATACCTAGGATAAGGAGTATTTCCCAAGTAACCCATCAAAAGAGTATGTGAAATGTCATGTGGTATGGTTTTGGGGTTTACTTCATGGGTGGTGGCATAGTTTTGAAATGTTATTTATGATAGTCATGCTCATGATTGCCTTTGTATGAGGGAGTGCTTACACAATGAGTTACCTTTTTCTCAACACTATGTCTTTGCAAACCCTTATTTGCCTTTTTCTTTATTGATTTAACCTTTTTTGGCTTTTGATTTTCATTTGCTAAGTCCTTTTATTAGGTGTGCATTTATTGCATAGGACTTGGGGTGATGGCCTCTTAGCGAGGGGGTAGAGCTCATGCTTCCCTTTCTTGGTTTTTTAGACCTTGCTTTTCTTACCTTTTTTGCTTTGCTTTGCATTTTGAATTATAACATTTGCTCTTTCTGTATCATTTTTTTATATTAAGTTGCATCAACCTCGAGCATTCTAGCTCCTTCTCATGGGGATTATGAGGTATGAACCTTTATAGGTGACATATTACAACCAACCCAAAAGATAAGATAACAGAGAGGGGATAGATGGAGTGTGTTATATATGGACTGGGATATGGACACGTTACCCCTATTGAGCCCTCCATAGTAGTACAACTTTTCCCAAGAGTGACAACACTTGACTAATAGATGATGATGACCACCAAGGTGAAATAAGGCTAAAAGTATAAATTCAAAGCATCACGATTCTTAATCCAATTCAACCCATGATCACTATTTTCATGCCCAAAACATTGAACATTATCACTCAATATGAAGTATCAGAACAGGGTATCTCATGTGTGTCATGCACCGTATCACCTAATGTGAGTGAGCTGAGCATAGAGTGGAAGACATCTGTGGGCAACTGTCTATGGAGAATCTGGAAAGTCATCATTGGAACTGCTGTCTGCATTGTGGATCATGAAGAAAATTATCTAGTTACCCCTAGAAGTGAGGGGGTAATAAGGCACACTATTCTACGCCAACATGTTACTAGGGATGTCATCCACGGATGTGGGGAAGCATCCCTTGGGTTTCCGATGAGGTTTTACTTGGAATACACACACACACAATGTTAAAAATTATTAAAATTATAGAGATAAAATACAGACATAAAGTTAACCCAATGCGCTAGTTTGAGTGCTTTGAGCTTCATGCAGGAGGTCTCAGGGTTGATTTCTTGGGTTGGCTGCTTCTGTTGCTTGCTTCACTCAATGTCTTCACCGGCTTAGGGGCAGTAATCGGCACCAACAGGTTTTCTTTGTATACCATCCGCAATGCGGGAAAGTACTCGAAAGTTTCCTCGCGAGGTTTTCCTTGTAAAAACATATATTCATAAAGACGTTATATTTTGAAATTGGGACACCTTTATTGACACATTGGGACATATCTGCACATTTTGTTTGATTTTTTGTGAATTTGTTTTTTGGTGTCGTCAATGTCCAACATGCAGGACATGTGATGCCCGAGTGTCAGACATGCATGAGACACGTGTCTTGTGCTAGGACACGTGTCCCTTCCATGTCTGACACTTGGGCATCATGTGTCCTGCGTGTCCAACACTCAGGAATCACGTGTCCTGTGTGTCTGACAAATGGACGCATGACATGCAGGGCTCGGAGGATGTGTCCTTTTTCAGAGTTGAAATGGAGTGAAAGGGAATCCACTTATTCTAGGTAGATGTAGTGAAGGTGACAGTTAGAACTAGCTGTCCATTGGGATGTTAGGTCCACAGATGACTTTGGTTTTATTTGATTGAAGGGGTAGAAATTAGAATGCAATTATCTAAAAGCATGTTTAAATAGTGCACTACTTACATGCTCAGCAGCCAGATAAGTTGTGCTGGAATCTACAAAATGGTGTGGAAATCTTTATTTAATCACATCTAGCAAAGTTGAGTGCCAATTCAAGATTAGTTTTCAAAATACTATCATCTGTGGCTGTGCAATGAATATAGATTCATTACCAAATCCAGATAGACAAGAAATCCTAAACAAACAAATTAAAAATTGAAAGGTAAAAAATGAATTCAACTATAGCTCTCTCATGAATATAGATGCAGCAGCATTACCCAATCTGCCACATGCAATTTTGTTTTGCTTTGTTGATTAGTAGTGATACATAATTTTATACTTCTTCCAATGTCAATATCCAGTGATATCTTTAAAGGAAATTTGTGTTGTTTGTTGATTCTTTGCTTTCATGCTTTGATACCTTTTGTTGTTTGTTTTTATACCTTTCCTCATTTACTACATGTCTTATCTAGAGCATTTTGGAATGTGTTGCACAGGGGTAGTACTGACACTAAGCGGCAGCATCCCACTGATTCTCCCAAGAAGCCTGCAGATGATCCTTTTGTCGTTTTAGATGCAGAGTCATTTTCATCAAATGCATCGTCCACTACATTTCATGATCCCCTTGAAGAGTTTAGTATGCCAACACAGTCTGCGAGTATGACTGACACACAGTCTGCGAGCAATGGCACTATAGGGATTGATGATGTTTTTGATGGATTCTCACAAACAGTACCCTCAGCGCCATCGTTAATAAATAAGTCTAGAACAGACAGAAGCCCGTTGAAGACAAGCCAAAGTTCCATTCCTCAGAAAAGTGGTAGCAGGGACACAGTAGAAAGCAGGTCTGTAAAGAAAGATTTTGTTAATAACCTGGAGAAAAATCACGAGAAGATATATTCAAGTCCTCCCATAGCAGATTTTGATTTATCTGGTGGTAGTGCTGATGTTTCTATAAAATCTACTTTAAATAGAGATGAGCATTCTCTGCATGAAGATTTTACTAGTGACTTGAATCCACAGGGGGCTCCTCCACCTAGTAAGTCTGATTATGGTACAGAGTTTGCCAATGACAGATGGATTACTGTTGATGACGTTGTACTTTGTACACAACCTATATTGGCACCCCCACCTACGAGGCCACCCCCTCCTTTAGTCATTAAGCAAGGACCCTCTTCAAAGAAAAGTTCAGACTCTAAGGTAGAGGCATATGCTGCAGCAAATTTCAACCGTTTTTCCAGTTACCCACAGCCAGCTCAATCTAAAAAATCATCCGAAGCTGCATTTGATGATGATAGACCGTCTGTGATTTCATCCATTGAAGAACTCGAAGACTTTGCTATGGGTGGATCTCGTGTTCATGCCCAGGGGAAACACGAGATCCCATCAAATGGAGAACAGATAGATGGCAATTCAGCAGCAGCAGCTGCAATGAAGGAAGCCATGGAGAAAGCTGAAGCAAAATTAAGACAGGCCAAGGAGGCAAGAAAGAGAGAAAGGGAGGAGAGGGAAAGGGAAGCAACGATGGTTAAACAAGATAGAGAGGAAACTGCGGTGCAATTTGAAGAAAAAGAAAGGGCAGAAAGAGCAGTTCAGGAGGCTCGTGAGCGAGAAGAGAGGGAAAAAGAGGATCAAGAAAGAGAAAAACGGAGAATAGAGAGGGAGAGGGAGAAAGAACGTGAGAGAGAAAGGGAAAGGGAGAAAGACAGAATAGCTGTTGAGAGGGCAACAAAAGAGGCACGTGAAAGGGCAGCTACTGAAGCACGTGAGAAAGCACAGCGAGCTGCTGTGGATAGGGCAACCAAAGAGGCACGTGAGAGGGCAGCTACAGATGCAAGGGAACGGGCAGAGAGAGCATCTGCAGAGAGGGCAGCTTCAGAGGCAAGGGAACGGGCTGAGAGAGCAGCTTTTGAAAGGGCAGCTGCAGAGGCAAGGGAAAGAGCTGCTACAGAAGCAAGGGAAAGAATGGTAGCAGAGAGAGCTGCTGTAGAAAGAGCAGCAACAGAGGTGAGGCTTAGAGCAGAGCGCGCTGCAGTAGAGAGAGCAAATGCCGAGGCTCGAGAACGTGCTGCAGAAAGAGCATCTGCTGAGAGGGCTGCGGCAACAAGAGAAAGGCAAAGAAGAAATGACGATGATCTTGACTCTTTCTTTAGTATGGGTCATCGACCAAACAGTGCACCCAAGCAAAGACCTGCTACTACTCCGGTGAGGCATTGAGAACTTTTATTGTCATTGCTTGTAGTTTACCACATTTTCTATCATTATATTAAAATATAAACTCTGTCAAATATAAATTTCACCCAGGTTTTATTCTTGGCAGGATCCCACTTTTGCTTCACAAGTTCAAAACAAGGGATTTTCTAGTGAAGGGCCTCGGAGAACACCTGCAGGGGTACCATCGGGCCTTAGGAAAGCAGCTCCACCAACAAACGTGCCTGATGATTTTACATCTCTTTTCAGTAAGGGCAAAAGATGAAACATCCACCAGATATATCTTTTCAGTGCAGTAAACATCTGCTTTTAGCTTGTCTGACTTTATAAGTTTGTTAGTTTGTCCAAAGCAAGTGTTATCTTCACCATTTAGGAACATTTTTAAATTTCTTACCAAAATATCTTTTGCTTCTTTAGCTGCATCATCTTCTGAAGAGTTCCAAGAATTTGAAGGTGAAACTGAAGAGAGAAGGAGAGCTAGGTTGGACCGACATCAGCGAACACTTGAACGTGCGGTATGGTGTAATTGCTATTCACTTGGAGATGTGCATTTGTTTGAGAATTCCACCCCCCTTTATAAGTTTATTAATATGCTTTTTGACAGTAACGTAGGAATTTAAAGTTATATATGACCACTTCTCTCAATCCTGCAATGTTATTTAAAGGTGAATGATCTGTCACATGATCGAAGTCAAGAAACTTATCTTACCACTATGATTGAAACTTTGTTTTCCATTTATCTCCATCTCATTCGTATTTGGATGTTTCAGAGCAAAGCTTTAGCTGAAAAGAATGAACGTGATATGCAAGCTCAAAGAGATCAAGCTGAGAGACATGTAAGATGATGATCTTTCTCTAGCATTCTATTTGGATGCTGGTTTGCCATCAATATAAAAAATGGGAGGGAGGTTATGTGAACTTCACATCACTAAAACTATGTTATTGTTTAATCTTCAGAGGATGTTTTCTTGCAATACATCATGTTAAATTTTTATGTTGTAACGAGTCATCTGCTGACTAACATCTTACTTTGCCATAGTTAGATTGATTGAAATAGCAAGCATATAAATTTCCAATTTTATATCAACACATTTTTGAAACCATCATTTTTCTGCTTCGTTTAATGCTGGAGTTCTTCCCTTGAATCTGCATATTCAGATAGATTTGGAAGGCATTACATCCTCATGGATAAAATCGTTTGATTCATTTCAGTAATATTACTTTGCTTGATGAGATATCTTTGGATTGATCATTGTATGAAGAGTATCATATCAATGTTCTGAACTTCTGAGGCAGTTCAAGGCACTTACATTACTCTATTTGCTTTGCAGAGATTTGCAGAAACATTGGATGCTGAAATCAAACGGTGGGCGGCAGGGAAAGAAGGAAATCTGAGAGCATTGCTCTCAACATTACAATATGTAGGTTTCATGAATAATCCTTATCCAAAATTCTGTTTTCCTTGGTTTCTTTCATTTTCTAGCAATTTGTCTGGGACAAATATGCTATTTTTCATAATGCCTGTCATGGCGTGAAGTATGCTTAGTGAGCAGGACATAAATTTGAGATTGAGACAAGATTCATTTCAAGGAAGCTTTGTAATGGCTCAAGGTTACATGTGTGAATAGTTTCCAGTTCATTATGGTTTTCTCTGTGCAGGGCAAAAATTGAATTGGGAGAATACTCACATGAGAAAGAGAGAATAATACTGTCATGTTGGATGAAAACATAAAATCTCTTTTCTTTGACATACACGTCGTTTAGAAATGACCAATTTGATTTGCTCTTTGTGATACTTTTATCCAATTGGTCATGGGTGTTGAGCCAAATTATTGATTTTGTTTATCCATTCATCCTATTATCATGCATCAATCTTGCTGCAGGAAGACTTGTGTGTATTGATCTGTGCAGGAACTGACTGTCTCTTTCAGGGAGTGTTTGCTATCATGATTTGAATCTGATGTATTTTTTTGGGGATGTTTGTTGATTGACTTCGCCCATGATCTTACTTATCAATATTTTATAGGTCAATTTGGTCTTATGCATGAATACAAGTAGGAGAATGTGAGCATTCCTTTTTCTTAAATGCATATGATATAGATGGTTAGGCTGTAAAGCTAAGAAGGCTTATATGCCTAGTTCAAAGAATCTGCCAAGCACTGTCAATAGGTCATATTGCAAGGTTTCATATCTATTATTATATAGGTGTAGATCTAACATGGAAAAATGGTCTTAGTCTCCATAGTGTTTACAAAAGACTCGATTCAACTTTTTTTTAATAATTTTGTAGCATAGTAGCTAATTTTGATATAACAGTGAATAAAAACAAAACATGGATTTGATAGGGCAGTCCTGTTATCCACTTCTTTACAGCCACAGGCTTTGCTCGTAAGTGAGAGTAAGGACACCAACACAAGAGTAGTATCCAGTTCTATTGCAAAAATGGCCAATCTATCAACGATTTTGTGATTTTTTTATTGAGTTATTGATGAAACGAGAAATCAGAGGGAAAAAGTTGAGATTTTTTAAGATATCGGAAAAATTGCAATTTTGTTTTGAAAAAATCACCAAGGCATGAAAAAATGTAAATAAAACTCTATAGTCACTCTTTCTGTTCATTTCGACTTGCTGTTTGCATGTCTGGGAGAGCGAAGAGTGTGCCAGCATGGTTCGAGAGGGAAAACTTGGTGTTTAATTGCTGGCAATGGATCTTTCGTTAATTGGGCAACAATTTCCATTCATGATTTATAATTTTCATATCCATAATATGTTTCTGTTTTTTTTTTTGTAGATTTATGCAATAATGATAAGGTTTGTTTTCAGAAGATCGTTGCATAGTATTTGTCATAGATTTTTATAGATTATGTTTTTTGCAAACATTCTTTAGGCTTGAAATATTTTAGTTTTTTTCCCTAGGTTGCATTTATCTCCCACCAGAATACAAAGGTTCTGGATGCATTTTGGGCATGTTGCATTTATCTTCCACCAAAATACCAAAGGCTGTGGATGTATTTTGGGCATATGGGGATCCTGTTAATGGGAATTATAACAAGCTGAAGTGCAAGCTCTGCTCAAAGCATCTATATGGATGGTTTTATCGTCATGTTATTAGAAATGCCCCCCTGAAATGTTGTTCAGTGTTTCATAAACGAATTGTGATTGGAAATGCCTTAAAAAAACTAGTAAAGCATTTCCCTCTTGTATCCATCTTGTGAAATGGCTGCTGATGGGGGCATTTGTGTGCAAAGTGACAGAACACTCCCACAATGGTTGGTTTGAATGCTCGGGTAGAAAATAATTGAGGTGGCTATTCTAATTTCTCTTTTCCTACCCTGAAACACGTAAGCAAACCAAGCAGAACATTTGGGAGGAAATGAGGAGCACACGTGTAGAAGGCTCCTCCAAGAATCTTCAAGTCTTGAGGTTGACCGGAAGGAGCAGGGTCTGCAAGCTGCCATGATCTCCCGATGGTCCTACACACACTAAAAAAACCAACTGAGATTCTACTATTTCCTAACAATGGAAAATCCTATTGTTAGTTCACCAAACTCTATTTTGCTTCTAAAAAATGCATGAACCAGTGAAGCAGATTTTGGGGGGATAGAAAATAAATTCTTTATGTTAACTGAATTAAAAGAAGCATTGCAAAGGAATGAAAGCATATCACCTCAAATGTGCTGAAAGTAGCCTCGAATCTTCTGTCCGTTGGGGTCTTTCCTCACTTTGGGCTCTCTTCAATCCAACACCACATATGGAGCTCTTCTTTCTTCAATCCTCATTCAGGCATGACCACAATATGATGGCAATATTGAGACAATATTTTGGCATCATAACGGTATGGCAAATGAAGAAATGGGATTGGTGCAAGTGGGCAACTCAATCCGATGGAAGTATTAGAAGTATAACATTATCACTCTGAAGATTTCTCAAAATTGGGGGATGATGGCTCTTTTTATAGATATATTTGGAGCTTCAATTGCGAGCCTCTTCTCATGAGTTTGCAATAATTCTAGGGAGGCTTAATTCTCCAAAATTCAGCGAGTAGTTCAATTAGAATTGGTGCCAACTAGACAAGAAACCGTCATGAGTTGACTAGAGTTAAATGATCCAAAGGATTTCTCATTTTCATGTGCTTTACAAGACCGTGCAATTTTCCATCACGAGTCACATAGATTTTAAACTTTTAGGCATTGAGTGCACACAATTGTGATGGTTTGACCAAAAATGGTTGCATTTTGATTTTTTTTCGGGAATTCACAAGAATGCCTTCCTCTTGGGATTTTTGCAATGCATTGCTTCAATTTTTGTGGTCATTTGTTGTGATTGGATCAATTTGGGATGTATTGAACAACTAACTTTGTTTGTTGTAGGAGGATGTAATGTGAGAGTTAACAATGGGGTTTTGGATTTTAGAAATGCCAAAAAGGTTGCTTATCACTGTCACTTTATGACTTAAGAATATGTTAATGTTCATTTTGTGTAAAGCAATCTATCCCACATTCATAAGTGGAAATGATTTGCTTAAAGAACAATGATATATAAGGAGATAAACTCCTTTGTAATAAGTGTACTAGTTAGTTATTCATTGATAATATCATATGGTGTTATTGTGAGCATCTTTCTTTGAGCTTAGTTATGTGACTCAACTCTATCTAGGGTTTCCTTATTTAGTGATCCAGTTCATTTTGTAATATGGTATTAGAGTAGGAAGCTGCATTGAGAGTCTCGGCCCTTTGAAAGACAAGGTTTCCACTCTTGCGACTTCAGTGGTCTGAGAGCTATGAAGTGCCACAATTCGAGGGTGTTTAGCAACGAGTTCACTCATTTTCGAGTTTTGTTTTATTAGTCGTGATTTAATGTAGGATCCTTCTTAATTTTCTCAACAGAGGCAACAAGGGTTTTATTGCAGTTCTATGATCGATCTGTCTCATATTTGCAGTATCTACAGTTCTGGTTTACGTAACATTTCTTTGCATCCGTTAGTAATTATTTTTTAGCAGTGAAAAAGATAAGATCTGATTAGTCATGGAGATGTCGTTAGAGAAGTACTACGGTTTCAATTTCCATACGTGGAAAGTGAAGATCTAGATGCAATTAATGAATAAAAACGTTTGGGGAATTGTCAAAGGAACCGAGGCAACACCTGCAGATCCAAACAAGTTGATAGAATTGGAGAGCATAGATGATAAGGAAAAAGACATTATTGGCCTTGCCCTCTCAGATTTAGAGCTACATYACGTACATCTGGACAAATCATCCAAGGAGGTCTGGGAGAATCTCAATAAGTTATTCAGGGCACAAGCAACGAAAGTGAAATTTTCCCTGAAATTACAGTTATTTAACTTTAAGATGCCAATTGAAGCCACCATTTCAAGTCACGCCAACAATCTAAAAYCTATTATTAGACAACTTGCAAGAGTCAAGGCAGTAGTTGATGAGGAGGATGCCAAGGCTATTCTCCTGAATAGTTTGCCGCCTAAATAGAGTAGTCCTATCTTTACCCTGAGTCAACTGCCTTCACAAAGTTTAGACGAAATGATTGTTGCATTGCTAGCAAAAGAAAAGAGAACCACTGAAGGTGATAGCCAATCGGAGCTTGCATTCTATGCAAGAAACAACCGCAATAGATCAACAAAAGACAAAAAGGAAATAGAATGCCATTATTGCAAAATGTTGGGTCATACAACTTGGAATTGTAGACAACAAGCCAATGATTCTTAAGGGAAAGTTCAAAGATAGAAAACATACAGCGAGTATAGCCATGATTGAAGATCCATCAACTGCTAACAATAGTGAAGAATCTGCTGAAGAAAAGGGATTTTATGCATTTTAGGAAGCCTGTGCTTTGAAGACAGGAAGGGATCAATTAACAACTCAAAATGGATTGTTGCCGAGTTAGTTTAGAATTTGTGGATATAGGGAAAGATCCCTCATTAGTTGGAGAGCCATGCATGTGGACTGCAGTCTACTAGTGAGGTTACGCGACATGCATGTGGATTGTTGTCTAGTAATTGACTTAAGGAGATTCGTGATTCGGGAGTTCAAGAAGGCAGGATCTGTGAACTCGGGAATTCACTCAACAACTACACCGTTACGATGGTTATGAGACAACTTGATGGAGCTCAAACTAGTCTAAGAACTGTGTTCAAGAAGAAGATTCTAAAGGGATGTTAATGATGTTTAGTGTTCAATTTATGTGTTTTACATTCAATATATGTATTTGTTTTCAGTTTGTTCGACACTTTACGCCTTATGGGGGGGTGTTAGAGATATAAAGATTACTATGTAATAAAGTCACTTTATGACTGTAGAATATGTTAATGTTCATTTTTTGTGTAAAGTAATCTATCCCACATTCATAAGTGGAAATGATTTGCTTCATGAACAATGATATATAAGGAGGTAAACTCCTTTGTAATAAGTGTACTAGTTATTCATTGATAATCTCATATGGTGTTATTGTGAGTATCTTTGTTTGTGCTTAGTTATGTGAGTCAACCCTATCTAGGGTTTCCTCATTTAGTGATCTAGCTCATTTTGGAATAGCTGTGATGGTTTGACCAAAAATGGGTGCATTTTGATTTTTTTGAGAATTGAGAAGAATGCCTTCGTCTTGGGATTTTTGCATTGCACAACTTCAGTTTTTGTGGTCATTTGTTGTGATTGGATCAATTTTTGATGTATTGAACTACTAACTTTGTTTGTTGCAGGAGGATGGAATGTGAGAGTAAACAACGGGGTTTTGGATTTTAGAAATGCTAAAAAGGTTGTTTTGGTCCCCTTCCAAATGTTTCATGATTTTCTAAAACCTATTGCGTGTATAAGCCTGTCTGATGGGTGGGAAAAGTAAACAACTTAAAAAATGCCAAAAAAATCTCCGAAAGCAACAATATGAACCCTAGCCCTTAAAGTAACCTATAAATGAACCCTCTTGGGCCTCCCTTAAGCTCCCCTTAAGCTTACCAATACTCATGCTTGAGAAAATTTGTGATTGAGTGTTATTCTTGTGGTGAAGAGTTGCATGCAATTTGAATTTTTATGTCATCGCTTCTTTTGCATGTGTGTGTGTGGTATATTGTGTTTGTCATTTTCCTATCATATTGTATCTGACCTTTTTTGAAAATTTGTTGCATCCGTTTTAGATACTATCCATATTCATTTTAGTGCATCTTAATCTTATCATTTAAAATGCCACACTACAAGAATCTTAGGTAGAGATGTTGAGCCTTGAATAAATGTCACCCTAGAGCTTAAGCAACAAGCTTTTGCAGTGCTTAAAGGAGCTATGTAGAAGAAAGATGGAAAAGAGTCTTTGTGATTTGAAGTTGTAGTGGGTGAAGTAGCAAGGAGAACTATAGGCACATCGAGGGGTGGGGGAAGTAAGGTGGGCTAAATCGCTTGGCCTTCCACAAGAATCACATCACGTTCTTTGTTCAAAGATTGAAACCTAGAGAGATAAGATAGTATAATTTTGCTAGATTTTTGTGGATAAAACTATGTAAGCAGTTTTGAAACGTCCAACGTTTCGAGTGGACACTCCACCCATCAACAAGGACAAAAGATTGATATGTTTTTTTTTTACAAGAACTGGAGAATTTTGTATTAAAAAGGTGTGGATAAGTCCACTCTAGTACAAAAGAAGGCATTGCTAAGCCTTTGAAGTTTAGCTTCTTAGAGTTTTGAAACTGTTGTTACAAAATTTGTGTCCACATAATTGCCAACTATCCTATCTTTTACATTACTGCTATATTTCGTGGTATACAACCTATAATAAACTCCGTTTATCCATATTGTAAGACAAAACATAATTCCTAAAGATTAAAAACATCAGCTATCCGGTTCTTTTTTGACCTCCAGATGATCGTGCTGCTCCCAGCTTGCATCCATTACTGGCTCATTGAGGTCGGGTACTTAGTTCACTGTGGCTGTTGACAGATTTCTTGAAGCTTCCCGATTGCTGACGGGGTTAGTGGACTGCCTATTGTTGTTCTCCATCTGTTCCAGACGTCCTTGCAGTTCCTCAATTTGACTATGTTGGTCCTCAATTTGGCTGCGTTGGGTGGACACTTCATCCTGAAATCTTTCTATAAGGTGACGATGCTGAGAGAGAGTTTCCAGCTCAAAGGTCATTGTGGAGCTGATTGCTCCCAAATGAATTTTCGTTYGTTGGCACCCTATACATTCCTTCTCTAATTCTTGTTGTCCTTGCCCTGGATCGTTGTACTTTGATCATGCAAAAAACCAAACAAAGGTATGGAACCGCCGTCAACCAATCTTCTCAACGCTGTGTCATGCCTTCTACACGCTCGCCCCGTTTGATCCATTGCATCCTTTTGACTGCTGCTCATGAGATCACCTGTGCGACTGTAATTACCACCCCTCGCCATGATGGAATGGGCGTACCATCTTCCATCAACTCGCTTTATCACCTGCTGTGACATAACTCCTACCATCAACCTTCTCCACATGGTGGATCACATGCGAGTTCTATGCTTGCCACTTGATAGCCCCAAAGCGATGAGGGCCTTGGTCATATTGGTTGCAGCGATCATCAAGGGGGGGGGGTACACTCCTCGTCATCCACTCCCAGAGTTCCAGGTGTCTTTTCTATGGCCAAATTGGCCATTTTATTAGCCTCAACATTATTACCTCTAAGGACATGAAAATAATTTACCTTGAAGGTCCTAGAGAAGAGGCGTATTTTGTCAATGACCCTTTTTAGACTCAAATTCTTAGGATCGGATTCCATGATCATAATCCTGATGATCGTCTTCGAGTTTCCTACTGCGTTCAGAGTTTGAATTTGTCGTTGCTTTTCCAATTGAATACCTTTTAGTAGGGCATAAGCTTCAACTTTATTGTTGGTTTCCTTCCCTAGATTCCAGTAGAAATTCAAAATTCTTTTTCCTCTGGGTTCGAAGAGAACCCCCCACACCTGCCTCCCTGGGTTTCCTTTAAAAGCTCCATCAAAGCACAGAGTGTGTCCTAATTGACTTAGAATCCAATGGTCAAAGTTGAAGGTAGGAGAATGAAGTTGCTAGCATGATTGTTGTAGAGAATAAGGTCTATGTGATGGATGAAGATTGAATTTTGAAATCCATGCTTTCTTTGAAGTATTTCAATTATTCGGATCCTCTAAGCTCAGTTTTTTGGTGTTCATTACCTCTTTCTTTTGGGCTATTGTCTTACTTCTACAATTTGAGGTTGAGTCTTTTTAGTTTGGAAGATAAATCTCTTCCTAGCTAGCCAAATCTGCCAGCTCACAAATTTGGGCAGGGATTTCCACAACCTTTTAAATATTGGCTTTCCATGAAAAGATCCTTGGTAGAATTTTTCCCAATGCCCCAAACAAGAGCTATAATTAGAAGGCCATCTTACTTGGTGGTTCAGTTCTCTGTACACTGATTCCCAAACTTTTGAAGAAAAAGTACACTCCCAAAAGAGATGTTGGCTTGATTCCCAAGTTCTCTGACAAAGGGCATAGGTGAAAGAACCGTGGAATCCTCTTTTCATCAAATTTTCTCTCGTTAGGATCTTTCCATGAGCTAGAGTCCAGATGGAGATATTTATTTAAGGGAGTGCGTCCGAGTTCCATATGTTCTTCCATCTAGCTGAATTGATTAGATTCCTTGAATTGGCAAGTAAGATTTTGTATCCTTCTTTCACTGTGTATCCAACATGTCCCCATTCACGAATGTCCTGGGTGTCACGGTGGATAGGGGTTGCCCCTTTGAGAAATGAAATCAACAGATGGGCTTGGCACTGCAAATGGACCGAGAAGTCTCCTAGTCTCCATCCCTTCCAGGATCCATCTTCATTCCAAGAAGAGATATCAAAAAGAGTAATTTTGTGCTCTGAAATCATCCATCTTTTCAAATTGGTAATCTCTTCTATGAGATTAGATCTCGAGATGGGGTCTTGCTAGAGCCTGATCAACTTTCCATTTCCTGGAATCCATGAGAGATTTTCTTTAAAGAAGGGAATTGAGGCTCGAAATAATTTCCATATCTGTGTACCAGCCTGGCCTTCTGGGATAGAGTCCAAGCATCTGTTTTTGGCTCCCAAGTTGTATTTTTTGATTATGGCTGATTTCCACTATTCCTTTCGGCTTGTTATTAATATCCATAGTAACTTGGCGCCCGTAGCTATGTTGACCACTTCAAGATCTCTGATTCCAAGCCCACCACTGTCTTTAGGAGAGGAGACTATGTTCCAATTTACTAAGTGAAAACTTTTGGCATTGGACTTTCCTCCTTGCCAAAGAAATTTGTGAATGAGCTGGGCCATATCTTTCATTGCACCCTTGGGAGACAAGAGGGAAGAGAATTGGAAGTGGGGCAGGGAGGACAAAACTAATTTAATTAGAACAACACGCCCAACTTGATTGAGCCACCTTGTCCCCCAAGAATCCATTTTTTCTCTGATTTTTTGAAGAATTATTTGCTAATATTCCCCTTGCAGAGATTTTAAACACACAGGCAGGCCAAGGTACTTAAAAGTTTTCCATTCGTTTGAGATAGCAAATCCGAGGATTTGAGTAATACCTATAAGACTGTGAGCAAAGACATTCCACACATAGATTTGGCTTTTGACCTTATTCAGTAAACCTCCGGAAGCTGAGAGGAAATTGTCCATGACCTACTTTATTCTTCTTGCCATTACTTTAGAGGCTCCACTTAATAAGATCGTATCATCAACGAATTGGGAGTGATTGATTCTCTTGACCCCTTGAGCTATTTTGAGACCATGGATTGTTCCATTTGCGCATTACCATTCTAGTCTTCTGTTGAGGGATTCTGCCATGAGAACATATAAGAGGGGGGAAAGAGGGCATCCTTGCCTTAATCCTATGTAAGCCTTGAAAAAGGAGGCTGGTCTGCCGTTTATGAGGGAGCGATCCAAGGGTCAGAAATGTAGGACCCAATCCAGGAAAGGAATTCTTGGTTGAATCCAAACATTTGCATCACTTTGTTAAGAAAGTCATGTTACTCTATCGAAAGCATTTGCCATATCCAATTTAATTGCCATACCTGATTCTCTTCGGGAGTTGCTTGAATGGATTGCCTCTCCTGCACCAGGATAATGTTATCCCAAATTTGCCTGCCTGCCACAAAGCCTCCTTGATAGGGGAGAATTAAAGATTTGAGAAGAGGGGTCAACCGATTAGCAATAATTTTAGCCATAATTTTATAAGAGATATTTCAGAGAGAGATAGGTTTGAATTTGTCAAGAGAGGTCACTCCGTTTTCTTTTGGGATTAGCGCAAGAAAAGAGGAGTTGGTGGCCCCTCCCATTCTTTTTGATTTTTGAACATATCTGATCATTCTGATAAAGTCGAGTTTAATTATGGACCAACATCGCTTATAGAAGTGAAGAGTAAATCCTTCCGGGCCTGGGGCTTTGTCTAGATGGAATTGATTGATTGCTTTTAGGATTTCCTCTTCTTCAATTTGTTGGTTGAGCTTGAGATTGTCTTCTTCAAAGATTTTAATTGGGATGTGAGTGAGGAGCGAATTACTTATATCTTCATCTATGTTTCTTTTTGAGGTGTACAACTTAGAGAAATGCCTTGTGGCTTGATGCTTTATTTGGTCAAAATCTTTTATGATATCGGCCCTCTAATTTTTTATTTCTGAAATTTGATTTGTCCATTGTCTTGCCTTTGTTTCCCTATGAAAGAAGGAAGTATTTTGATCTCTTGCTTGCAACCATAAGCTTCTGGATTTTAATCTCCAAGTGATTTCTTCTTTTAAGGCTTGAATGTATTCTTTGTGCGCCTTTTGTTCAGACATTATTTGGCTTTGCTGAATTTCTTTTGTCTCAATTTCCCCTTGAATTTTTTCTAGTTGTAGCTTTTTTTCCATGACCTTGAGCTGGTGCGACCTCGAGGAGAGTTTTGCCCAAGATTTGAGGGTCTCTTTAATCGACTTTAGTTTTTGCTCCCAGATGAACACATGGGATCCAGTGATCCATTGGTTCCAAATTCGGGAGGCAGTGGGGATAAACTCCGAGCGATTCATCCAAAGGGGATTAAACCTGAATGGAATGGGCCCCCAATTCTTCTGAAGTTCAAAAACCAATGAGATAGGTCGATGATCCGATCCCTCCCAAGGAAGAATCATTGAGGAGGCTGATTCTGGGAGTGCAAGAAAAGAACTACTGATTAGAAAACGATCAAGCCTAGAAGCAATATGACTTGGCCCTGCTCTTCTATTATTCCAAGTATATTGGCCTTTGGAGGAGGGGGCATCAAAGAGATCCAGATCTGAGATAAGATCGTTCATTTTTTCCCTATATTGATCTCTCACTATGGATCCTTCTCATTTTTCTTTTAGGCCTCTTGTAGTGTTAAAATATTCTGCTATAATCATATTTTGGGGGAGATTTCCATTTGCTAAATATAGGAGGGATCCCCAACATTCAACTTTTTCCAAGTAATTATTTGGCATATAAACATTAATAATTGTGAATATATTACCTGTGGATTTCCTAGAGGGAGAAGCCATCATCCAGAACTAAGTTTGAAGATGATCCTCTAGGGTGAATTCTTCTGTGTTCCACAGTGTGCAAAGCCCTCTGAACTAATTGCTTTTCCTTCTCCTTTTTTCCATTTATTTGCATTTCTTGGAGGGTTTCTTGTTCCCTCATTTTTGTCTCCCGACGTAGAAGAATTAAGGGGTTTTCTACTCTGATTAGCTTTCTTACTTCTTCTTTTTTTTCCCTGCTCCCTAAACCTCTACAATTCCAGGAGACAACTTTCATCATTTACCAATGTTTTTTGGTGCCCCCCCTTTAGAGGGTTGAGAGGTTGTTCCCTTGTATTGGGTTGCATTGTTTTTACTTGATTTGCTCTCTTTCCTTAATGCTTCCTCTAAAGTTTTTTGGATGCCTAATTCCTTCTCCTGATCTACTGTTGATTCCCTTTTGTTTCTGTTGGATTTTCTTCCTGCTTTTTTAGTCATGGTTGGTTGGGTGACTTCTAATTCCGAATCACTCTCAGAGTTTTCTTGATGATATTCCTCATGGAGAATTGGAATCTCTGGAAGGGGGTACGATACCGATTTTACTGTATCATCCTCGCTTGAGATCGAAATTTCTCTCTTTTCCTTTTCTATTTTCTTTTTCTGTTTCTTCTTGTCACCTTTTTTCATTTCCTTCCTGAGATTCCCTATGATCTTCAGTATTTTCGCCTGGAATTAAGAGCCCAACAAATCAATTATGGCTGGATTCTCCTTTTTGAGGGGAGCTGGGGGGGCAATCTCGAGGTGCTGAGGATTTTTCGCCCTGTCCTTGTGGAGGATTTGATGATGCAGCCTTCCCATTAGTTTTTTTCCTTTTCGGCTATTGCCATTGATCCTGATTCGACTCTTGTGGCTGGGAGTCTCTGGCTTGTGGACAACTTTTCACAAAGTGTTCGTATTCATGGCATGCTTTGCATTTGAATGGGATTTGTTCATAATCGACTTGTTGTATATAAGATCAGTTGTCCAAGGTCGGCTGAATCGCCTTTGGTAATCCTTTTTCCAGATCCACTTCCACACAAAGTCTAGCACATGCTTGGAGCCCTTCTCGTGGTTCATCATGATCGATATATTTTCCTAGCGAGTTTTCGATGTTTTTTAAGGTTTCATCATTCCAACAATGCAAAGGAAGGAAAGGGAGTCTAACCCAGACATGGTCTGCTAACACAATGTCGTTTTTGGGCTGAAATCCAGAGTCCATTTGTTGAGGTACATTCCTCTTGCTCCCATGAAATACGGTCCATTGCGAAATATTAAATCCCTATCTTCTTTTTTTTCAAAAAGGAAAGCAAAGAAACCCTTACCACAAAAAGCCACAGACATTTGTCCCTGGATCATTTTTCTTCAATTCAGATCTAGCCAATGGTGCATGGCTTTGGGAGAGGGCCATAAACCAGTAAACTGCCCTATAAGCCCGTTTTTGGCCAATCTAAGCGCTAAGGGTCGAGCCGAAGAGGAATGAACAACCACTTTTGTGATTTCGTCCATTTTTTTACAAATCTTGAGGGGGCAGGCTTAACAGATTTTGCATAGGAGGAACCCCCCCAGTCCGGAGGAAGAGACGAGTCTGGGGGGTTCCTCCTCCCTCAGAAGGGGCCATGATCGTGATCGAAGCGGAAGCTGAAACCCTAGATCATAGCCGTAGCGTGGGGCAAAAGATTGATATGTTAGTAAAGAGAGCCAAGGTTGGTTTAAATAGGAAGATTAATAGATGACCACTAAGGGATAGAGAGTAAAACAAGGAGGATAAATAATAAAGTAATGAAAGAG
>JASDQU010436127.1:15185-28449 GCA_032191745.1 Picea mariana | reverse complement strand
TTTGTGATTGAGTGTTATTCTTGTGGTGAAGAGTTGCATGCAATTTGAATTTTTATGTCATCGCTTCTTTTGCATGTGTGTGTGTGGTATATTGTGTTTGTCATTTTCCTATCATATTGTATCTGACCTTTTTTGAAAATTTGTTGCATCCGTTTTAGATACTATCCATATTCATTTTAGTGCATCTTAATCTTATCATTTAAAATGCCACACTACAAGAATCTTAGGTAGAGATGTTGAGCCTTGAATAAATGTCACCCTAGAGCTTAAGCAACAAGCTTTTGCAGTGCTTAAAGGAGCTATGTAGAAGAAAGATGGAAAAGAGTCTTTGTGATTTGAAGTTGTAGTGGGTGAAGTAGCAAGGAGAACTATAGGCACATCGAGGGGTGGGGGAAGTAAGGTGGGCTAAATCGCTTGGCCTTCCACAAGAATCACATCACGTTCTTTGTTCAAAGATTGAAACCTAGAGAGATAAGATAGTATAATTTTGCTAGATTTTTGTGGATAAAACTATGTAAGCAGTTTTGAAACGTCCAACGTTTCGAGTGGACACTCCACCCATCAACAAGGACAAAAGATTGATATGTTTTTTTTTTACAAGAACTGGAGAATTTTGTATTAAAAAGGTGTGGATAAGTCCACTCTAGTACAAAAGAAGGCATTGCTAAGCCTTTGAAGTTTAGCTTCTTAGAGTTTTGAAACTGTTGTTACAAAATTTGTGTCCACATAATTGCCAACTATCCTATCTTTTACATTACTGCTATATTTCGTGGTATACAACCTATAATAAACTCCGTTTATCCATATTGTAAGACAAAACATAATTCCTAAAGATTAAAAACATCAGCTATCCGGTTCTTTTTTGACCTCCAGATGATCGTGCTGCTCCCAGCTTGCATCCATTACTGGCTCATTGAGGTCGGGTACTTAGTTCACTGTGGCTGTTGACAGATTTCTTGAAGCTTCCCGATTGCTGACGGGGTTAGTGGACTGCCTATTGTTGTTCTCCATCTGTTCCAGACGTCCTTGCAGTTCCTCAATTTGACTATGTTGGTCCTCAATTTGGCTGCGTTGGGTGGACACTTCATCCTGAAATCTTTCTATAAGGTGACGATGCTGAGAGAGAGTTTCCAGCTCAAAGGTCATTGTGGAGCTGATTGCTCCCAAATGAATTTTCGTTCGTTGGCACCCTATACATTCCTTCTCTAATTCTTGTTGTCCTTGCCCTGGATCGTTGTACTTTGATCATGCAAAAAACCAAACAAAGGTATGGAACTGCCGTCAACCAATCTTCTCAACGCTGTGTCATGCCTTCTACACGCTCGCCCCGTTTGATCCATTGCATCCTTTTGACTGCTGCTCATGAGATCACCTGTGCGACTGTAATTACCACCCCTCGCCATGATGGAATGGGCGTACCATCTTCCATCAACTCGCTTTATCACCTGCTGTGACATAACTCCTACCATCAACCTTCTCCACATGGTGGATCACATGCGAGTTCTATGCTTGCCACTTGATAGCCCCAAAGCGATGAGGGCCTTGGTCATATTGGTTGCAGCGATCATCAAGGGGGGGGGGTACACTCCTCGTCATCCACTCCCAGAGTTCCAGGTGTCTTTTCTATGGCCAAATTGGCCATTTTATTAGCCTCAACATTATTACCTCTAAGGACATGAAAATAATTTACCTTGAAGGTCCTAGAGAAGAGGCGTATTTTGTCAATGACCCTTTTTAGACTCAAATTCTTAGGATCGGATTCCATGATCATAATCCTGATGATCGTCTTCGAGTTTCCTACTGCGTTCAGAGTTTGAATTTGTCGTTGCTTTTCCAATTGAATACCTTTTAGTAGGGCATAAGCTTCAACTTTATTGTTGGTTTCCTTCCCTAGATTCCAGTAGAAATTCAAAATTCTTTTTCCTCTGGGTTCGAAGAGAACCCCCCACACCTGCCTCCCTGGGTTTCCTTTAAAAGCTCCATCAAAGCACAGAGTGTGTCCTAATTGACTTAGAATCCAATGGTCAAAGTTGAAGGTAGGAGAATGAAGTTGCTAGCATGATTGTTGTAGAGAATAAGGTCTATGTGATGGATGAAGATTGAATTTTGAAATCCATGCTTTCTTTGAAGTATTTCAATTATTCGGATCCTCTAAGCTCAGTTTTTTGGTGTTCATTACCTCTTTCTTTTGGGCTATTGTCTTACTTCTACAATTTGAGGTTGAGTCTTTTTAGTTTGGAAGATAAATCTCTTCCTAGCTAGCCAAATCTGCCAGCTCACAAATTTGGGCAGGGATTTCCACAACCTTTTAAATATTGGCTTTCCATGAAAAGATCCTTGGTAGAATTTTTCCCAATGCCCCAAACAAGAGCTATAATTAGAAGGCCATCTTACTTGGTGGTTCAGTTCTCTGTACACTGATTCCCAAACTTTTGAAGAAAAAGTACACTCCCAAAAGAGATGTTGGCTTGATTCCCAAGTTCTCTGACAAAGGGCATAGGTGAAAGAACCGTGGAATCCTCTTTTCATCAAATTTTCTCTCGTTAGGATCTTTCCATGAGCTAGAGTCCAGATGGAGATATTTATTTAAGGGAGTGCGTCCGAGTTCCATATGTTCTTCCATCTAGCTGAATTGATTAGATTCCTTGAATTGGCAAGTAAGATTTTGTATCCTTCTTTCACTGTGTATCCAACATGTCCCCATTCACGAATGTCCTGGGTGTCACGGTGGATAGGGGTTGCCCCTTTGAGAAATGAAATCAACAGATGGGCTTGGCACTGCAAATGGACCGAGAAGTCTCCTAGTCTCCATCCCTTCCAGGATCCATCTTCATTCCAAGAAGAGATATCAAAAAGAGTAATTTTGTGCTCTGAAATCATCCATCTTTTCAAATTGGTAATCTCTTCTATGAGATTAGATCTCGAGATGGGGTCTTGCTAGAGCCTGATCAACTTTCCATTTCCTGGAATCCATGAGAGATTTTCTTTAAAGAAGGGAATTGAGGCTCGAAATAATTTCCATATCTGTGTACCAGCCTGGCCTTCTGGGATAGAGTCCAAGCATCTGTTTTTGGCTCCCAAGTTGTATTTTTTGATTATGGCTGATTTCCACTATTCCTTTCGGCTTGTTATTAATATCCATAGTAACTTGGCGCCCGTAGCTATGTTGACCACTTCAAGATCTCTGATTCCAAGCCCACCACTGTCTTTAGGAGAGGAGACTATGTTCCAATTTACTAAGTGAAAACTTTTGGCATTGGACTTTCCTCCTTGCCAAAGAAATTTGTGAATGAGCTGGGCCATATCTTTCATTGCACCCTTGGGAGACAAGAGGGAAGAGAATTGGAAGTGGGGCAGGGAGGACAAAACTAATTTAATTAGAACAACACGCCCAACTTGATTGAGCCACCTTGTCCCCCAAGAATCCATTTTTTCTCTGATTTTTTGAAGAATTATTTGCTAATATTCCCCTTGCAGAGATTTTAAACACACAGGCAGGCCAAGGTACTTAAAAGTTTTCCATTCGTTTGAGATAGCAAATCCGAGGATTTGAGTAATACCTATAAGACTGTGAGCAAAGACATTCCACACATAGATTTGGCTTTTGACCTTATTCAGTAAACCTCCGGAAGCTGAGAGGAAATTGTCCATGACCTACTTTATTCTTCTTGCCATTACTTTAGAGGCTCCACTTAATAAGATCGTATCATCAACGAATTGGGAGTGATTGATTCTCTTGACCCCTTGAGCTATTTTGAGACCATGGATTGTTCCATTTGCGCATTACCATTCTAGTCTTCTGTTGAGGGATTCTGCCATGAGAACATATAAGAGGGGGGAAAGAGGGCATCCTTGCCTTAATCCTATGTAAGCCTTGAAAAAGGAGGCTGGTCTGCCGTTTATGAGGGAGCGATCCAAGGGTCAGAAATGTAGGACCCAATCCAGGAAAGGAATTCTTGGTTGAATCCAAACATTTGCATCACTTTGTTAAGAAAGTCATGTTACTCTATCGAAAGCATTTGCCATATCCAATTTAATTGCCATACCTGATTCTCTTCGGGAGTTGCTTGAATGGATTGCCTCTCCTGCACCAGGATAATGTTATCCCAAATTTGCCTGCCTGCCACAAAGCCTCCTTGATAGGGGAGAATTAAAGATTTGAGAAGAGGGGTCAACCGATTAGCAATAATTTTAGCCATAATTTTATAAGAGATATTTCAGAGAGAGATAGGTTTGAATTTGTCAAGAGAGGTCACTCCGTTTTCTTTTGGGATTAGCGCAAGAAAAGAGGAGTTGGTGGCCCCTCCCATTCTTTTTGATTTTTGAACATATCTGATCATTCTGATAAAGTCGAGTTTAATTATGGACCAACATCGCTTATAGAAGTGAAGAGTAAATCCTTCCGGGCCTGGGGCTTTGTCTAGATGGAATTGATTGATTGCTTTTAGGATTTCCTCTTCTTCAATTTGTTGGTTGAGCTTGAGATTGTCTTCTTCAAAGATTTTAATTGGGATGTGAGTGAGGAGCGAATTACTTATATCTTCATCTATGTTTCTTTTTGAGGTGTACAACTTAGAGAAATGCCTTGTGGCTTGATGCTTTATTTGGTCAAAATCTTTTATGATATCGGCCCTCTAATTTTTTATTTCTGAAATTTGATTTGTCCATTGTCTTGCCTTTGTTTCCCTATGAAAGAAGGAAGTATTTTGATCTCTTGCTTGCAACCATAAGCTTCTGGATTTTAATCTCCAAGTGATTTCTTCTTTTAAGGCTTGAATGTATTCTTTGTGCGCCTTTTGTTCAGACATTATTTGGCTTTGCTGAATTTCTTTTGTCTCAATTTCCCCTTGAATTTTTTCTAGTTGTAGCTTTTTTTCCATGACCTTGAGCTGGTGCGACCTCGAGGAGAGTTTTGCCCAAGATTTGAGGGTCTCTTTAATCGACTTTAGTTTTTGCTCCCAGATGAACACATGGGATCCAGTGATCCATTGGTTCCAAATTCGGGAGGCAGTGGGGATAAACTCCGAGCGATTCATCCAAAGGGGATTAAACCTGAATGGAATGGGCCCCCAATTCTTCTGAAGTTCAAAAACCAATGAGATAGGTCGATGATCCGATCCCTCCCAAGGAAGAATCATTGAGGAGGCTGATTCTGGGAGTGCAAGAAAAGAACTACTGATTAGAAAACGATCAAGCCTAGAAGCAATATGACTTGGCCCTGCTCTTCTATTATTCCAAGTATATTGGCCTTTGGAGGAGGGGGCATCAAAGAGATCCAGATCTGAGATAAGATCGTTCATTTTTTCCCTATATTGATCTCTCACTATGGATCCTTCTCATTTTTCTTTTAGGCCTCTTGTAGTGTTAAAATATTCTGCTATAATCATATTTTGGGGGAGATTTCCATTTGCTAAATATAGGAGGGATCCCCAACATTCAACTTTTTCCAAGTAATTATTTGGCATATAAACATTAATAATTGTGAATATATTACCTGTGGATTTCCTAGAGGGAGAAGCCATCATCCAGAACTAAGTTTGAAGATGATCCTCTAGGGTGAATTCTTCTGTGTTCCACAGTGTGCAAAGCCCTCTGAACTAATTGCTTTTCCTTCTCCTTTTTTCCATTTATTTGCATTTCTTGGAGGGTTTCTTGTTCCCTCATTTTTGTCTCCCGACGTAGAAGAATTAAGGGGTTTTCTACTCTGATTAGCTTTCTTACTTCTTCTTTTTTTTCCCTGCTCCCTAAACCTCTACAATTCCAGGAGACAACTTTCATCATTTACCAATGTTTTTTGGTGCCCCCCCTTTAGAGGGTTGAGAGGTTGTTCCCTTGTATTGGGTTGCATTGTTTTTACTTGATTTGCTCTCTTTCCTTAATGCTTCCTCTAAAGTTTTTTGGATGCCTAATTCCTTCTCCTGATCTACTGTTGATTCCCTTTTGTTTCTGTTGGATTTTCTTCCTGCTTTTTTAGTCATGGTTGGTTGGGTGACTTCTAATTCCGAATCACTCTCAGAGTTTTCTTGATGATATTCCTCATGGAGAATTGGAATCTCTGGAAGGGGGTACGATACCGATTTTACTGTATCATCCTCGCTTGAGATCGAAATTTCTCTCTTTTCCTTTTCTATTTTCTTTTTCTGTTTCTTCTTGTCACCTTTTTTCATTTCCTTCCTGAGATTCCCTATGATCTTCAGTATTTTCGCCTGGAATTAAGAGCCCAACAAATCAATTATGGCTGGATTCTCCTTTTTGAGGGGAGCTGGGGGGGCAATCTCGAGGTGCTGAGGATTTTTCGCCCTGTCCTTGTGGAGGATTTGATGATGCAGCCTTCCCATTAGTTTTTTTCCTTTTCGGCTATTGCCATTGATCCTGATTCGACTCTTGTGGCTGGGAGTCTCTGGCTTGTGGACAACTTTTCACAAAGTGTTCGTATTCATGGCATGCTTTGCATTTGAATGGGATTTGTTCATAATCGACTTGTTGTATATAAGATCAGTTGTCCAAGGTCGGCTGAATCGCCTTTGGTAATCCTTTTTCCAGATCCACTTCCACACAAAGTCTAGCACATGCTTGGAGCCCTTCTCGTGGTTCATCATGATCGATATATTTTCCTAGCGAGTTTTCGATGTTTTTTAAGGTTTCATCATTCCAACAATGCAAAGGAAGGAAAGGGAGTCTAACCCAGACATGGTCTGCTAACACAATGTCGTTTTTGGGCTGAAATCCAGAGTCCATTTGTTGAGGTACATTCCTCTTGCTCCCATGAAATACGGTCCATTGCGAAATATTAAATCCCTATCTTCTTTTTTTTCAAAAAGGAAAGCAAAGAAACCCTTACCACAAAAAGCCACAGACATTTGTCCCTGGATCATTTTTCTTCAATTCAGATCTAGCCAATGGTGCATGGCTTTGGGAGAGGGCCATAAACCAGTAAACTGCCCTATAAGCCCGTTTTTGGCCAATCTAAGCGCTAAGGGTCGAGCCGAAGAGGAATGAACAACCACTTTTGTGATTTCGTCCATTTTTTTACAAATCTTGAGGGGGCAGGCTTAACAGATTTTGCATAGGAGGAACCCCCCCAGTCCGGAGGAAGAGACGAGTCTGGGGGGTTCCTCCTCCCTCAGAAGGGGCCATGATCGTGATCGAAGCGGAAGCTGAAACCCTAGATCATAGCCGTAGCGTGGGGCAAAAGATTGATATGTTAGTAAAGAGAGCCAAGGTTGGTTTAAATAGGAAGATTAATAGATGACCACTAAGGGATAGAGAGTAAAACAAGGAGGATAAATAATAAAGTAATGAAAGAGCTGTTAAGATTCAAGGTCAATATTGAACTAGTCAATGGGATTAAAAGATTACATCCATAGTAGCACAAAAAGTGGGAGTGCATAAGTAGCATGGATAATTACTCTGCCAACAATAAGAAAAAAAATATTTGATTCATTTGCTTCTTAAAAAAAGGAAAAGGAAGAAGTAGACGGGGTTGCAGACATTACTTTCAAATTTCCAATTGTGACATAGTTCTCCCTAGGTGTTAGCAATATTAAATATTCTAGACTTCAATGAAAGTTAGAGGGGTTCCAAATAAGATCCATAAATTGAAATATGAAGGTGTCGAGGAAGAATCACTACAAGGGATTGTGGAGAAAGAAATAATGTATTTAATTATTATAAGTCTTGAAGTTTCAAACTATAAGATAGAAGCGATGGAGATAATATTGATTACTATTCAATGAAAATTACAAAAGAGTGATATGAGCACAATACCAACAATGTGAATACTTACACACAAGAGAAACGATAGAGAAAGCATGCAAGTATTACATAAGATATGATACGTTTATTAATGTCCAATAAATGACCAAAAGTAGGTCAATGGGATTGTTTAGTACATAAGTGACAATACATACTAGGAGTGCAAAGGCCACCCCTACACAAGCAAAAAAACAAATCTAATCTATGAGATCTAAGCTCCATTGGCATAATGCGAGTGGGAAATACAATGCTCTAGAAGAGGGTACAACGAGAAGTGCCTTAAGGCTTCAAGTGTCTGTTGTCGAAAGGAAAGGGGGGTTTGACCTCCTAAAGTATCCATTGTTAGTTTTGAAACTTTCCTACCATCCAAGGCTGAAGGAAAGATTCTCTAGATAGAGGATTGGCTGGAAGAGTTGGATCCGGCCTAGTGAATGTCTCGTTGTCTATACGAGGTGGCCCTTTGCTAGGAATTGGAGGAGGGCTACCTACTAGTTTTCTTATATTCTCTCGAGATCTGAGTCATTAATTCTCCAAGGGCCTCGTTGCCAAGGGTTAGACTACCTCTTCTGGTTTTATGTATCTAGGGGTTGAAATGGCATTGGACTCTCGGCTTGGTGCCCCTATCGACTAGGAGCACTTGGAAGAAATATGCGATCCTTTGAGTCTTGTTTGACCAAGTGGGTGGCCAGAGGATATGAGATCTATAAGTGGGCCTCTCCTATATATATAACGCTAGGCATTAGTGATTCAGATACTAGAAAAAAGTGGAGGGAAAGATTTTATGAACAAGTACTGGAACCAACCTCGTATCTCATAATATGAGGGCATCTAAAAAGAAAGTGCTCTTCTATCTTTGTCTTTGTCTCTTGCTTATGCCAGAACTGGAATAATACATCCTCCCGCATAATTTGGTGTTGAATGTCTAATCTAAAGAATACCTAAATTAGGGAAGGCAATCCATTGATATGTCGACTACCTAGAGGAAACAAGAAACCCTTGAGAACTAGCATTGCACTCTCCTCGAAAGGGGGGCACACTAGGCAATGGCCTTCGAAGAGCAATAGGCAAGATATGGATACTGGTCCCTATCGGTCATCGAGTCAAAAAACCTTTGGAGATGATGCAACAATTCTACTAATTTGAAGTTGGTCTCGATTTGAAAGGGGTGTGTTGCAAACTCTGCTTGAATGATGGGTTGGGAAATTGTTCTCTTGCATATGATAATGCAGTGAAGTAAGAGGGTTTGAAATCTCTTGATACGAGCCTAATCAGACTCGAGGATGCTAGGTCTCCACATCTCCAAACTGTACAAATTGCAGGTCTAATGATGGAGTTAATGAGGTCCAACATATATTGGAATTGTACATATGTTGTACACTCAATTATACTACTATATATAGAGTATAAAATTGTGGGGAGAATGATCAAAGTTGGCCATGTCTCCAATAAAATACAATAAAGTGGGTAAGTGATTAGGTTAGGTTAAGTCACCCAAAAGGAGAAGGATGAAGTACAAATTTAATACATGTTCACACATGTTCACTAGACTTAGTTTGATCAATACCTCCACGTTGAGAGGAAATCGTCCTCGATTTTTGTAGTAGTTGGGTTACAACCCTTCCAATGAAGAATGAAATAATGCTTGGGTTTGATGTAGTTGGGGTCTTTAGAGAGATCCCTGTCCCGACTAAAAACAGAGTGCTTGGACTAGTACTAGAATGCTTTGTGGAAGAGAAGTTGTTCATGGAAGAACATTGGTGGAGGTCCTCCTTGTTGAAAAGATAAATTTTAAGAAGCATGTTGAAAACCACCAAGAAGCACCAATGTAGTAGGACCATGAACAATGGGAACACAAGTAGTGGAGTAGTCAAAACCATTGAAATCATTTTTTTTCATAACTATTGCATGTCAAAGAAGTGGCGAAGGGAATTTTTGTTTGAATGAGAATATGGAGGATTATGAGGATCAAGAAGTCCTCCTTGCTTAAGTTGGAAGATCCCATGAGTTGTTTGGAACATTGTTGGGGGAGTAGAAGATTGTGAGAGCAACTCTGAATGGACAGTAATACAAGTGTAATTAACAATTGATTAATCATAGGATAATAAAGCAGTAAACAGTGGTAACGTGATTTATTAGTAGATATGATTCTTGCAAATAAAGAACACCCGAGAGAGACAGTTATTTCATTCAGCTAATGAGTCTTCTTTCTTGTATTTTAAAAGATCATAAACCTTGATGCCAGTTTGATGTTTAAAGATTCTTGTATATTGCTTTCATTCAACATTTAACATAGAAAATGTCTGTTTTCATAGAGGAGTGATTGATGAGATTGGTCAAATTGGCCAAGTTTTTGGACATGAGACAAGTTGCCAAACTTTTCAGACTATGGTAACTCTATATTACTGAGTAAGATAATCTTATAGATGGACAATAAATTTCACTTTGCAGTATGCACATTGCAACAAGAAATCTTTGTGCAGTGGACACAGGTTGGTAAAGACTGGTCAATGTTCCAAAGTATGCACTATGAATTCTACTCAGCATGCTTGAGTTTTGATAGTAAATCTAGGTGGTTAATAATAAGGTGGTAGTATTTTGATCCTTGACATTCCTAAGCAAAGATTTGAAGATCATCTCGTTATCTGGTTTTTGAGGGCTGAATTCTCTTGGCTCATAGTCTGTGAGGGTCAACTGACTTAGTGAAGTATTTGAAGATCAAGTGCATTTGGGAGCAAATGGCCATGAATTAGATTGTAGAGTTCAACTGATGAGTATTTCAAGATTGAAAGGTCAACTAGTCAGCATACAAAAAGAGTATGCCAAGATTGAAAGGTCAACTAGTCAGCATGCAAAAATCTTTTGGTTTGGCAGGAAGAGCAATTGCATGAGTGGAGAGATCAACCGAAAAAAAGAGAAATATGCTGACATGAAGGCTCTTGTGCAGATGTGAATGTGAATTAGCCTTGAGTAAAGGTTAATAAGGTACAACAAGGCGTGCTGACTGGGCATAGGGTTTGATATACTGAGTGCTTAATCATCTCTATGCAGATGTTGATTGAGAAGGCATACATGTCAATTGAAATGTAAAGATAGTTACAGTTGTGCTAAGTTTGACTCAAGGGACAACCCATGGCATATTGGATGAAACATTGTCTAACTTCAAGAATTATGACAGTCTTGTGAGGCATAAATGAGAGAATATGTAATCCTGTTAGTGTTGGATTTTCAATGAGCCATGGCGTATGTATCCTCTTTAAATTTTCTGTTTAACTATTACTTGAACCATAACTACTTGCAGCAAACCAAGATCACAAGAAGAATAACCATGCACAAGAACACAAGAAGTATCTTGGGAAACCCTTCTCAACAAGGGAAGAAAACCCAGCCAATCCTTTGCTATATTCCTCAAGAGAAAGACCTCCCACACCATCACCAAACCTAGCACACAAGAGGGTGCTGCAATTCTCATAATTTCAGACCACAACTTCTGAAATCATGAGATGACACAATGATAAGTGTGTTTCCTCAATGGGGATTCACCTTTATTTATATAAGACTTGTCACATCCAATGATGTGTCTTTTGGCACAATAGGGCCGACCTCAATAACTCAAAACATAATTAATAATTACCATATTAATTATTATCTTTTTATATTAATTATCTTTTACATTATTTATCTTTTATATTAAGGTGGGGCTGACCTGTACCCTTTACATTACAATTAGGGTTACAGGTAGGTCCGACTCTTGAACAATATAGCAAGGGATCCCATACACCCACTAGTGCTCAGCCACTAGGGGCACATCCATAGGGATGTCCATATCTCTGGCTCACTGCATTACACAGAAGAACCACTTCTTCACTAGTGCTCAGCCACTAGGATCACGTTCACCTGTGCTCGTCCACAGGTATGTCCACTCAACATCTCTTCTTTCCCACTGCATTACACAGGAGAGTCATCTGGAGTTTCTCATCAACTCTCTGCTCAGAGGAGGCTAATACATCATCTTCATTTTTGTCTCATGACGATGCACCCAACACTTTGGGATTTCACACGTTCACCTTGTGCTCAGCCACATGCACGTCCAACTCTGCAGATCTCCTTTCTCATTGCGTTACACAGGAGAATCATCTGGAGTTCTTCTCAACTCTCTGTAAGGAGGAGGCCATCTCTACGTTCCAGCTCTGTCTCAGATAGGAACCACACACCCATCTCAGGGGCTCTCTCTCAGGTTTGTGTCCTGGAGAATGTCTCACGCAACTGTAATCATCAACACTCCCTCCTAGCTAGGGAGGCATTCTTCATCAGGCCAAGTCTCACACGGAAGTACTTCGAACTTTGTCTTGGCTGTAGTCATCAACACTCCCTCTCAACTAGGGAGCTATTCTTCACCAAGCCAATTTGGTGAAGATTTCTTCAATCTGTTCATGTGTAGGAAAGTACAATTCGTGTGCTGTTTTCCTTTGCATTATGTCTCTCAAAAATGATATTTTATCTCAACGTGTTTTGGTCTGTCATGAAACACCAGGTTCTCAAAGAGCTTCAAACACAGCTCTGGTTATCATCATAGAATTCATCTCATGAACAAGAAAAACAAACGAAAGGAAACAAGACAAGAATATCTCCTAGTGGAGATTCATGAGTACATCTCTAGAATCAAAACATTTTAAGGATTGTTGTCACAACTACAACACCTACTTGTAATGTAGCAACCTTAGAAATGTAGGTTATAGTCATGATAAATAAAACAATCAAACCTGGAGTCTTTACTTCCAATGTGTTGTTCTTCTGAATGCACTGAGACTTCTTTGGGTCCATGGTTTGGACCAAGGGTTCCTTTCTCTTGCAAATATCCTTATGACAATGATGCAAAAAATATATATATACAAGTGCATACCTGAGAGTGTACACCAATGGAGGTTCTTCTTATTTGTCAATGTCATGATCATCAATGACGTTCCTCGCTTGTTTTCCTTGTAACCATCTATACCACACAAGTCTCTGACGAAGTTTGCATCAACCTTTACAAGGTCATGTCCATTGTTGACTTTTAACAACATTCCAAACATGCTGTTGTAACTATCCTTGTAGTTGTTGTTGCTACTCAACACTGTTACAACTTTATTTCAGATCTGTATTAAAGGGTTCAATCTGGTCTGTAATCAACATCTTCAATATACTTGGGCAAGCCATCAATATCCTTCTAGGTTTGCTGATAAGATTCTTGGATGTAATACGTGGTGCCTTAATAGCCGCCCCTATAAGACTGCTTCCTTTTGTATATATTCCCCAGGCAGCTCCCAATACAAAAACCCCAATCGCAATGCCAATACCCACCGCAAAATATGCATAGGGAGATATTTGCACCAACACATGTGCCCATGAACTTGATTTCGCCATCACAATGTTCGAATCCCTTGGCACTCGCGCCAAACCAGATAAGACTTTATTTAATATTAACTCGCGTCAATCTGTTTACTATCAATATTAACTCAATTTGTATACA
>JASDQU010436127.1:0-15085 GCA_032191745.1 Picea mariana | reverse complement strand
CTTTTTCTTCTGTTGTCTTGAAGCAGTTGTCAAGTTAGCTCAGGCTTTGACATTTTTTTGATAAAATGCTTCATATTTCTACTAATAGATGAAAGATAGACATGCCTTTTACAAAGAAAAGGGCTGTGAGATATCCACAGCCACAAGGCAAAAAGCTCTAATCAATCAACACTGGCTATGTAGGGCCACTAAAATTAAAGTGTCGTAAAGAGCCATAACATCCAAGGAAGTACAAACAGCCAGACCATCAGGCCAGAGTGAGCAAACAGATCAAGATGCTGTAGGAATCAAGCCCGTGTCATGGGGAAGTTCTTCGTCCTCGGGGGCAGGGCCCCCATCCTTTAGCTGTAGGCTTAGGATTAGCAACTATAGGCTCCCATCTGAAGTTGCTCTGCTTGGGTTCTTCAGTTTGCTCTGGTTCTGAGATGACCAGTGGAACAGTAGGAAATTTGTCAAATCAAGAGACCTTTAAGATTTGGCTTTTGCATTTAGGTATCACACAAACATGCACTGTTAACGAATGGTAGGTGAGTTGATCCACTTAATATACCTATTGTCACATGCTAGCTCTGTTACACATTGAGGGCGATTTACAGGAGTCTTACAACTTTTATAAAATGGTTGACAATTGACAGAAAATACCAAACATGTAATGATTTGCATACTGTCTATTGCCCATCCAAAGTCAACTGAAACAAGCTCATAAAAATTTTAATTTTCTTGTACAAAGTGGAATACAGCCGATGTAGTCAATCAATAACTTGTATCCCCTGTATTTTACTTCAAGTGAAATTAGTAGTAAAATGTTTTATTAAGAATCGAAACAGATTCATCACTGTCCATTGAGCACGAATGCAATAATAGCCTTTGATAGTGTGTTGTTCACCGCATTGGGAAGTTAGACAAGTGATTTATTTTGCATGTAATAATTTAATCACCTGACCATTTTATGGGTTTTAGTTGCTTTTGATTGTTCCTTAGTCCTTGGTTCCTCTTTTCATATAATATTGCTTTCTTTTTCAATTTTCTTAGCTTTGTAACTAATTATAACTCTTCATTTTAGATCAGCTCTTTAGTCATTTGGACCCTAGGTTACTGATTGGTTTTAAACAACTTAGTAATTGAATTTAGGCTTCTCTGCTCTTCTCACTTAACTGTTTGTATGCTGTTTTGACCTTTTTTAACACTACTTCATATATTTTCAACCTACTATTGAATAACATCTACAATATATGATTGCACTAATTTGATTTTCAGTACATTTTGAAATTACATTGTAGCATCATTTCGGATCATAGTGTCTATGTTGTAAAGCATTTATAAGTATAAGATTGTAGGCATATCATACACAAAGAAGCTATGGTGGATACCTTGCATGAGTTTATGATTATCCTGATCACAAACAATATGTTTCTCACTATTTTAAAATGTTCTTACTTGACACATTCCAAAATATGTGTAGTCTTGCACTAGATATAGGTGTTTTGTGTCACTACCTCATTAGGAATCTTGAATTTTATGATCATATGTTAGTCAGAGAGGCTTACTCTCTCTTATCTGTTACTCGTCATATGTACTATAATATTGCGACTTAAAATACAAAGACTATAGTAAAAATAAAGTAAATGAATGACCTTGTAAAATTGAATGAACTATTATAAAAGAGATGAACAAGATTCCAAAAGAATGAAGGAGTGGACTAACAGGCATGAATGAGATGAAATATAATTAACAATTAAACTTTGAAAAGCTTATTTGAGCAATACTTATCTTGATGATTTTATGTCACAATGTCAAAAATGACTTCACAAGGGGTAAATTAGTGGGAAGATGCGTATTTTTATTCTCTTTGTGAGCTTCTTTGCCAAGTTTGTTGGTACTATTCTAGTTATCAGTCCTGCAATAAGTTGTAGCATGCTTGTACTGTATTCAGATGCAATTGGGTTTCTAGTGGGGTTCTGGACAAAGAGCCAACCATTGATTAACTTGGTATATTAACCAGTGAACATTCTCACATACAATTTAAATTCATTTGTTATTTTTGATGTTGACAGGTTCTTTGGCCAGAATCTGGCTGGCAGGCCGTATCATTGACAGATATCATTATTGGTTCTTCTGTCAAGAAAGTTTATAGGAAGGCCACTTTGTGTGTGCACCCAGATAAGGTGCAGCAAAAAGGTGCAACTATCCAACAGAAATATATTGCTGAGAAAGTTTTTGATCTCTTAAAGGTATTTAATTCTTTAATATCACCTATTCAGTGTCTTATTTTGTTCTTAGGAATCAATTATGAGAGAGTTAGTAGTTTCTCTATGACATTTCAGACATTTTCTGTAAACTTTAAATCATTTCTGCTTGCCAGGTTTAAATGTTTTTTGTTTTGGTGAATTTTCCATGCAGTTTTTAAACAAGTTAAATTATGTTATTATATTCTGTTTCAGTTTAACTCTATCCTTATTTTACTATAGTGTTTTCTGAAAATTAGCCAAAACCAGAGGTTGGATAAGTCATTTTTGTTATTTAATTCAGTATTAACACTTATTTTATGTGTTTAGGTTATGTTGTAAAAATTCCGACGATCTCTAAATACATTGCAGCTCATGCTTCGGCTCTTGTTAAATTTTATGTGAGCAATAGCATACATCACAATTTTACATTGTCTAAAATTACATGGATGCTTTAAGAGGATGAATAATAAATGTGCAAACTGTGCTCATGGGATAAATAAAGTGAGAAAGGGCTTTAAAATTGAGGTTTGGATATATACAAACGTTAGTCTTATCAGATCAAGCTATAAATCTTTTTTGTGAACACCTAGCTGAGGACCTAAAAGTGACAGTGTCCATTTCTCCATTTCATGCTTCTCTGATGCCTTTTCTTCACATGTTAAATTTAATATGACTGTATTAAGCTGGATGATCTTATTGATGTGGTGAATACTATGGGAGTCTTGAGAGACCTTCCTGTGCTTATCCCATATGTCTCCAGGGATGGCACAAACAACAAATATTGCTGTTTGCCAGCCCTTTCACATGGCTTTGTCTTTTATCTCCTTGTGGCGTGCAGTTCCGTCTGTCTGTATAAAATAATGAATTTTTTTAAGCACCGGGCACTGGACAGTTACCTGTTTCTGTTTGACCAAGTAAGACCACAGAGAACTAGAAGTGACGGCTGGACAGAGTCCCCCTCAATATTTGTTTACCATTTAGGTGTTCATAGATTGTTGATGCCAGCACTCATCTTCATGGTCAATCCTGCAAATGCTCATGCATTCATGTCTCACCTGAAACAGAGCTGCACACCCTTATGTGCAATATAAGACTGGAAGTCTGATAGTTATTTATAGGTCATGAAATAGATTTTGATTGAGAAGCTGAATGGTAAATTGCAAAGCTACATTGTTCTCTTTCCGAAGCCATAGAGTGCGACGACTATGTTTCCCATCAAATTTAATGTAGGCTATGTTACCAGATCCACTGATGGATTATCCAGGATCCACTTTTCTGCATATCCAGATCCACTCAGGATATGTTTCCAATTAGGAATTGCCGGGGCTCTGCTTGAGATGTGTTTTCAGCTTTCTGAAAACTTCAAGCCGGTGGATCCTAAAAATAACCATCTTGTATTAAAACACATTAAAATTTAAAAACCATTAAATAAAACATAAAATAGGCAAAGTGCCAGGGCCTAAAACGGTAACTTTTGTCCATAAAATAGACCCTCCCCCATGCTAAATAACACATAATTTCTCATAGCAGTTTGCTTTTCTGAATTTGTGAGAGCAATTTGGAGCAAGATATTTTCAGAGATCATAATTTGTGAAATTTCTATGTTTCTGATTCTTTTCAATTTTTTTTGTAATATTTTTATGAAATATGTACCTTTCCATGCAATTTAGGTTGTGGGTGATTCTTGATTAGTTTCTGCTTGATTGCTGGCTGTAGTGGAAATTTTGGTTAAAGCTACAAATGTGCCGTCAATCTTAGACTAAAATCATAAAATGCCATCTTCTGAATTGTTAGGTCATGCTATTGAGTGAAAAATATACTTACCCAGATTAAGTTTCTTCTACTGTAAATTCTATTAGGTCTCTCATCAGTTGATCTACGGATTGCCAATATATTTGCCATTTTTAATTTCTCTTCTTTGCGTAGTGCTGTTTGAAATTCTGAATTGAACAAGTGAGGCTCTTTCATGGGAATCCAAATGACTATATGAGACCTCTATGGAGCCATGCAGTCCTGTAGAAATAGTTGAAGCCTTCTGTCCTAAGGATATAGTAACGAGTTATCATTTATTCATTTTCCCTTTCTCTGTCATCATTTATTCGTTTTCTCTTTCTCTGTCATCATTTATTTCAAGGTACTGGGCATGTTGAGGTGGTATCTGATTACAGCCTTCTTATCATGATAATATTGTTTGGGTGTTGATAATATTACATTTCCGCCTAACTCTCCCTTTGTCAAAGGATGGTGGAGAGAAGTTGGTAAAAGTGAAGGGCCACATTCAGTTCATTATAGCTATATTCAGATTGTAAGTTCTAAGATTGAGGCTCGTTGCTGCTTTCTAGTTATTGCATGTAAAAACAGATTTATTACCACAGTCTTCATGATTTGAGATTATAATGTAGCGCGTTGGGGCAGGGGATGTTGGGATGCACTCATTGTACTACATAGGACAGCAATTTTTTTTATGCTGATGATTCTGTGAAATTTTGAACTTGATGACCATGAGGCCCAATGCATAATAATTTTGCATTTTAGTCTTTGTTAGCAAATATCCTCTTCTCAGGCATCCTGCAGTGAAGATGGATAGCACAGCTAAAGCAATTACCCGTGTATCATCTGACAAGTTGTAAAACTAAATTGTAAATTTCTTCCAACAAAGGCAACAAAATAGCTTTTAGATACCTTATCAGATGAGGTAACCTAAAGGGCTTCCTCCTATACAGGCCATTCAACATTCTTTTGAGCTCATTCAAGGCTCACAGTTGCCTAATCAACCTGTCTATAGAACTACCTTTATGAAGAGTGCTGAACTAGAGAAGTAGCTAACCCAGCTAATCAGTACAGGCATGATTTGACTGAACACCTTTCCCTGTGGGTCCCCAGCTTTGTTAGTCCCAAAGAAAACTGATGAGTGGCAGCTATGTACAGACTACAGCGCACTCAAAAAATTACTAGTAAATACTAAAAACATATACCCTCAGATTTAATGACCTTATTGATCAATTCTAAGGAAAGTTGACTTAGCCTCAAGCTACCATCGCATAGAACCCAATAAGATAAGATAAGATAATTTTATTAATGTCCAACGAATGACCACAAAAGTAGGTCAATGGGACTGAAGACTACAATAAGTATGAGTACAATGTGGGAGTGCAAGCGCAGTTCCTAGATAATGCCAAAAATAACATAAAGAAAGAAACATACAGTAGTACAGCCTCAGAATGTGTATGGTCATGACAAAAGTACGGTGATCCAAAATATAAGATATAAGTATGTCCAAGAGAAGTGGACAAATCAAAAGTCTGTCATGAGAGAGAGGACTGACGATGAGGCTTTCAAGGTCTCCCAGATCTGATGGTTGAGGGCGAGGGGGGTGAACTGGGCATTGGCTTGCTATCAGAGTCCTTAGGAACTATCAGCGGGTCTGGGTGTATGATCCTGGGGGGATGTAGGAGCAAGGGATACTCCTAGCATCCGAGGCCAAAAGAAAGAAACTTTGGATAGATCTTTGGCAACTCGTCTGAATTTGGGAGGTAGTTTGACAGATGGGAGGCGCCTTGCTCTGGATCCATCTCGAGCTAATCCTTCTAACTCTCTGAGGATGTATGGATTGGTGTACATTGCGACACCTCTGAACCGATCTCGATGGTAAAGATCTGTCTCCCAGAAGGGGAGGCTGAGGAGAGACACGAGGTCTCACCAATCCATTGTCTAGTGCACTCTGGGATCATGCCCGTCACTTGTTGCTCCAATTTGATGGATCAACATGAAAGTATGAGGTGATTGTCCTGGTCATCCCAAGGCGGGACATGGTGTGTAGGAACTGAGATATGTGGCTAAAGATCTCCCCGATGAAGAGGGCTAGGAATCTCTAGTTCTGGTATTGGAAGAAAGTAGAGAGGGAGCCCCTTGAGTCCCTATAGAGGCAATGGTAGCGTCCTTTGATCTCATAGTATATGGGGCAACTAAAGATGAGGTGCATCTCTGTCTTTGGTTCTTATAAGTGGCACATTCGACAGATCCTATCAAACTGTGATATATGGTGATTAGTCTCAATCCGGAGTCGATGAGATCCGACCCGGAGCTACCCCAATGGGATCCTGAGCGAGTGCATCCAATGCCTGCATGTATAAGGGGGGCGGACGATGATGCCATCTCACAGCTCAAAAAAGTGCTCTAGATAGAAGGACATCTTCAAGCCCATGCTCATCGGAGGGGAGGTCTAAGTGACCAAGATATACAGTCTGTAGATGTCCTCTCTGATAGCCTGATTTAGTACTTGTCTAGTTGGCAAGAGATGGCACAATGCGTCAAGGGAGAAACTAAACGGGGGAAGGCGCTCTAGGGAGATAGTCATCGACTGGAGAAGCTGAGATGCCTTTGAGAACTTACCAGGTGCACGACCTGAGGGGGGATCCAAAGTAAGGGTCTCTGAGAAGCAAAGAGTGAGGTAGGAGTACCATTCTCTCCCATTAGAAGAGTATTTGAAAGATTTGACTCTATGAAGGAAATAGACCAAGCGGAAAATGACCTCGAAGTGGAATGGGTGGACACTGAACTCTGCTTGAATAATGGGTTGTGGAACTGTTTGCTTGCAACATATGATATGCTTGAGAAGTAGGGTCTGGACTTTCTCCACCCTGGCCCAGTCTATCTATAACAAACTCGCCCCCCAAATCTCGGAGCCATAGAGAGCTGTGGGTCTGATAATCGCCTCCATGAGGTAGAGTTTGGACGAGATGTCCTGAAACTGACCCAAGAAGCATTGTCTGTCGATGAGGGCCAGGGAACCTTACCCTTTACTAAGACAAGGTTGAAGGGCCTGTTGCATACCGAAACAGGGCCCCGTGAACTGTACTCCCAGGTAAGTGTAAGTTGTGGTGATCTCAATCTCTATCCCCCGGTAGTAGATATGATATTTTGGAAAATAACCTTTAAAACTAAGTTCGGGCCTTTTGAGTAGGTATGCCCTTTGGGCATCATCTTAGAGATATAACCTAGGCTAAGCTAGGAATAAACCGGAGGATGATCTTATTAATCCAGAGAAGTAGCATCTATTCAGAAATTTGGAGCATCTCATCTGAGGATTTGAAGAATATAGGCCAAAGGATCCAGAATGAAGGCCAAGTTAAACTGGAATAAAGATGGAGAAGATGCCACATGGTTATTTTTAATTTACCGGTGGAAAACATTCTGAAGTTACATATCCTATTAAGATAGATAGATAAGATAAGTTAAGATAATTTTATTGATGTCCAACAAATTAGCACAATAAGTAGGGTATTGAGACTTGAAAGTACATCCAGTGTCAGTGCACAATGGGAGTGCAAAAGAAGCTCCTATTGCTACACTATCAAAAGCATAAAAAAGCAAAGTACATAGTTTGGTTGGAGTTTGGGTTCTTCCCTATTATGTTTGCATAAAAATATTCTATCGCTGAGGTCTTTTAGACTACCGTATTAGAGTCGGACTTGTTTGTTTATATATGTTTTTTTAACTGTAACTGGGAGATTTTATATTAATAAAAACTGCAGCAGAGCTTGCAGAGAAATTACATCAAAGCTATGTTTCAGAGTTTTTAAACAAGAACAAAATACATCACTGACTACTGGCCTATAACAAAGCCTATCTACATCTTTAGGCATAATTTCCCAGTATTTCTTTGTGGTATCGATTCTGCAAAATAAACCTAAGATTCCAATGACTTTATAAAACATATGACTTAACAGAAAGCATGATGACTGGCTGCTTCTTCCATTACTGCGTTCACTGGGTCTGAGTCCAGCTTGACAATTTCCATGTTTTCAGCTAGCTGATGCACTGTTTCTTCTTGGTTGAGCCCCTCACAGTTGGAATTGATTGACTGCACTTGATTTGAAGCCCCAGATTTATCTGTTACTCAAATTTATAACCATGTTCCTAAGCATGTTGCATTCAGCCTCCAGAACCGCTATCTGATGCTTTGTTGAACAAGAGTAACCCATGATTGTTGCTATCTGTGTAGTAACCTCGTGTTCATTTTCATGCATTTTTGTTGTGGCTGTGAAAATTGAAGTTCTGCTCCCCTGTATAAACTCCTCATGATTCCTTAGAACACGCCTAATCTCCCGCAACTTCCAATAATCCATCAAAACTTGGTTACAGTCAATGCTCCAAATCACTTTTGAATTCTCTGTGCTACCCTCTGTCTAGATTCTTTGCTTCACCTTCAAACCCTGGGGGACCCAATATAGATTTGTTTTGAACCCAATACTGTCTGTGCATCTGCCCAGCTGTAGAGTCCTTCTCAAATTTGCAGAGAAATCAAGCAGAAAAAACAAACTTTCACCTGGAGGAGAGACGAGAACACAAGCAGCACCCCCAGATCCAGAGTTTGAAACTATCCAGATAAATGCAAACCTCCCTGAGCTGAAAAGGGTCAGAGGAGTCACCTTCCAATCCCAAGGGACCTTGGATTGATTTGTTTTGAACCCTATACTGTCTGGGCTGCCACCCAACTGAAAAAACCTTCTCAAAATTGAAGAGGAATCAAACAGAAAAAACGAAATACCCCCTGGAGGAGAGATGCGAATACAAACAGAACCCCCAAAGCCAGTGCTTGAGACAATCCAGATAAATAAGAGCCTCCCTGGACTGTAAGAGAGCAGAGGGGGCTCACCTGCAATCCAAAATAAGACTAAGAACATACATGCAACCACAACCAAATGAACAGAACTCACTAAGCTGTCGCGCAGACCTGAAAAAAGGTTCTCCACCATTGAATTCCAGACCTTAGAGCCATAATCTCATCTTGACGGGTGAAATTTCCATCCATTGGTTCAAATTCATGTGGAGTTGAGAGCTTGGGCATGTGAAGGGGTGTTTCGGGTCTCTTCTCATTACTCATCCTGCTATACAATTGTGCTTCCTTGCTGTGTGCCATGTGAAGCCTTAATTGCATGCTAAGTGCCTTTGTCCTCATTAAAATAATTATCGAATAGGTTGGTTGGAAACAATACCATTGATATTGATGATCCCCTCTTTTAAGGATGTAGCTCGATTAGCAAAACCATCTGCTAAGTGATTATTCTCTCGTAGCACATGATAGTACTTGATGCTGATGAATTTGGTTGCTTATTGTTTTGCTCAAGCTAGCACTGATGCTATAAATTATCAATTGGGGTGGTGTTCAATACCATCTGACTTATGATAGCCTTTGAATCTCCCACCACTGTCAATGACTGGATGTGAGAATAGATGGCTATCGGCAGACCTTGCATTAAGGCACGGGCTTCTGCTTGGTTATTAGATGAAATACCAAGACCCCATGCAAAAGATGTTTCAATTGTTCCTCTAGGGATCATGATAACCCCTCCCACATCTGCCACCCCAAATTTGTTTATATATGTTAAGAAAGGTTCATCAGATGATTAGTGAAGTTAAATGTATATATCTGCAGCAGTTCAGACCTTACATTGTATCCACATTTACAATAGTAATTGTTTTTCAGCAGATGTTTTTTCACTTTTTTACTTGTTCTAACTTCTTTTCCTGTCTCAATTTTCACCATGGGCTGTGATGCAGGAGGCCTGGAACAAATTCAATTCAGAAGAACTCTTCTAGTGATGAAGGTTTCATGTCTTTTGATAACTGGATATTTTCTTCAGTGAGATCGAAGCACAGTTGTGAAGGTCAGTTTCATTGCAACTTGGTTTTGGAAGTTTCACTATTATTTCATAGGTCTCAAATTCAGATTCATGGATCTTGTTTAGCACGATGAAGACAGATCTGCAACCAATTTCTGGATGATATTCCATTTCAGCAGTCAACATGCGTGAAGTTTGTAGAATTGGTTATCAGAATTATTCCGTGTACCAGGGCTGTGTCACAGGTCTATGTTGTTTTGGGGCTTTTATGGAGGGCAATTTATTCTCTTACAATATGATTTTTTTAGCCTGATGTAAAATGTACTAGATTAGGCTTCTTACATAGATGACCTGTGTCAAGAGATAGGCTGTTTCATTACTGTGAATGGTGTGGACTTCTTGATCAATGCGTGTACCGTTGGTTTTTACCACTTCATCTGAGTGGCATGGTCTCATTCTACAAGTTGTATTGATATTTATCTACACAGTCGTGTTTAGTTAATAGATTTTGCTAGACCTCATTCTTGCATTGGACTTGAGAAAAGCATGTTTAGCATGCTTCTATAGTGTAATTCTCCAAGGTAATGTAATGGAAATACCAAAGTAGAAGGATGGAATGGAGAAAATTAGTGTTTTCTTTGAGCTGTACATAATATAATTTCATATACTAATGCATATTTTCTCTTAGGGCATCAAATTAACTTCTGCAAAGGGAGATATGGTGGAAACATAAATATTTGACATTAGAGTAGCTTATTGGTTTGGAGACTTAGATTGAAATTTTTTCAATCGATTTTTTATTGATGTCATCATCAGATAATTTTTGTTAAGATGATTTGTTATTGCAACCTTGAAGTTTTCCTTTAATTTGAAGTTTATTCCATGTAACATTTCTTCCATGCTGTCAGACTGCTTTGAAGTTTGCAGCTTTGCCATTGTTAATTGTCATGTGTGATCGGGCAGGGGTTTCTATATTGTTTGGTTCCATCAAGTATATATCCCAGTTTGTAAGATCACGTGGGAATTTTTTCCTAACAATAATTTATTAATAGTAATTGGATTTATATGCAGTGACTATGCATTATGTCATAAACTTGTGCGATGTCCAAGGATTATAAAATGACGTGCATTTCACTGCTTCCAAAGTTTGTATGGAACTTTCCATTTCCTGCTAGTTACTTCCATCATATTAAAAGAAATTGTAAATCAAGAATATTGATGGTGCAGATGAGCGTCATTTTGTACAAGTTGTTGGAAACTCCTTTCAAGTAATTGTCACCGAACTTTTTAGTTTTGATTATAATCCATACTTGTTGACAATGCGTAGGTAGGATCACACCCTACAGGCATAAGAAGATTTTCTCGTTTCATCAACTAGAAGTAATGGTTTTAACTATTTTAGCCTGGTTGAATTTTTCAGTCATTGCACCAATATAAGGCATTGATGCCTGGCATCTTTTACAGTTTTTTCTTGGTTTATGGTTAATTTAATCTTCTGTCCATGCAAGAACAGAGTAAATTCCTAGTTCATTGCCTTGTCAGGTTTGACATTATCTTATTGATATTTTAGGGTTTTTTCTTCAATTATTGTCTTTAGATGATGCAGGAAGGAAATAAATTTCTAATTTTAGTTCTGCGGAGATGCATTGTTGTCCCTTTCTTTAAAAACGTTTGTGGGTGATGGAGAAGTTAGGTTGACATTATAAAAGGTTATGCGATCGGAACAGATTGTCATTGAAGTTTGATGCTTATTCTGGCTAGAGATGCCAGTCTTGATTTACTTTCTATTTACACTTGTATACGTAGAGTGTGCAGTAGTTGGATAAATAATGTTTTGATATCTGTTTGATGTATAAGACTTGTTACACTTGTATATACACACCCTAATAGCTGGATACATAATGCTTTTTGATATCTGTTTGATGAGTTGGGACACTGGTTATGTGTACAATGAGAACAACCTGGTATAACAAAAGGTTATGCAAAGAGAAAAGACATTCTTTAACCTCCCTTTGTTTAGAGGGACTTCGAAGCTATGTTTTTTGTACAATGAGAGCAACCTGGTATAACACAAGGTTACGTAGAGAAGAGGGAGGGACTACAAAACTATGTTTAATGTACAATGAGAACAACCTGGTATAACTGAAGGTTATGTAAAGAGAAGAGGAATGACTACAAAAGTATGTTTTGTGTACAATGAGAACAACTTGGTATAACAAAGGGTTATGCAAAGAGAATAGACTGCCTTTAACATCGATAAAGCTGTTTGCATCTCTATTCCGGGCTACACATTTTTTTGCTAGTGAAATGCGCTTTGTTTAGACAAAGGACCATGAACTCTGTTGTGTATACAATGAGAGCAAAATTCTAGGCTACACGTCTTTTGGCTGGTGAACCATTCTTTGTTTAAAAACAGGGCTATGAAACTCTGTTTTGTATACAACTAGAACAAACTGGTACAACTGCATACATGCAATTCCTTCTCTGCTTTGATGTAGTCCTTTATCAAGTGGTGCACACTTGCTGGGATTTGAACGTGGGTCATGGTAAGTGGAGGTTTTCTATTTAAAGTGTAGTTATTTACACTGCATAATAGTTGGATACAAATTTATCCAGCAGCCATGGTCTAGCAGTAAAAGCGGAGCACTATTGTGATGATGACCCATGTTCAAAGCCTCAGTAGGCATGTTACAAGTTCAAGTGGATGAGGCCAAGTGCAAGTCTCGGGTGACTTTTGATGACATCAATGCCCCTCAAAAGTGGCTACTTAGGAAAAGGAAATCCAAGTTTGACATTGCATCTTCTTTTGTTAATTCATGGGAGTGTTTCTCCAATTTTCCTACCAAAAAAATAGTTGGATAAATGAAATCCAAGTTTGACATTGCATCTTCTTTTGTTAATTCATGGGAGTGTTTCTCCAATTTTCCTACCAAAAAAATAGTTGGATAAATATTTGTAATTGACTAGTTGTCGTTAATGTCAATGAAATTTGTTTGTTGTTTGTATCTCTCTTGTAGGCTAGTGTATAATTTTCTGATCAATACTCATGTTTTGATCTCTGGTTGAGACCATAATAGCAAGATTTGGCCATGTTGGCCTTTGCTGTACGAAAAATAAATTTGACACTAGTACAAAATTCAACAAATTTTCAGTGCAGTATGATTGACATATTTGATCCCCATGGACTTGTAAACCCAAAAAAAAACAGACCACAAACCCAAACTACTAAAAATAAATCCTTGAATATCTCTGTAAATATAAATTATTTTCAAATTTTTCAAAAAATGGTATATTTTTTCTGCTTATTGGGCGTTCTTGAGACTGAAACTCTAATTAACTTGGAAACAAAATGCATATTTTCATATCCAAGGGATGTATACTTATATATTGGAGCTGTACTGGTTTTTTTGTTACATATTTTTTCTGTATTGAATCAATTCATATACAAATGTTGCTACTATGGTTGAGATTTGAGGTTGCCATGATAAACGGTTACATAATGAGAAGAGTGACATTAATGTGAATGGATATTGTTGGCATCTTTATTGCGCGGAGAGGCGCTCTACATCCCAGTATAACAATATTTCCCCATACCGGAGAAGAAGCCTGAGAAAAAACCATAAATTATGTTATTCTTCCAGCAAGCTGCGATCGCTGCAACGGGTACACTTAGCAGCGGATACACTTATTACTCGACCGAAGAGATTCCTAACGCCTGCTCCATTCTCTGAAATATTTCTTGATCCATAATTCATTATCGTCAGAGTTATCTTCTCTGAAATAGCTTTAGTCAATAATTATCTTAATTAGTAATCGTCTTATCTGCACGTCGACACTGACTTGCTTTCACTTGCCTTCTATGGATACTGTTAATTAGCGTTCTGTCCAAGAGATCTGATAGGCTCGAAGGTTTTCGCCGGTATCGGCAAGCACGGCTGAAAGACGGGCGATTTGAATAATGTTATCTGAAAGTAGGATTTGGCATATTAAGTTACACAAAAAATTGTGTGAGGCAAAGACAAATGCGGGGATTTGTGACCTCCTATCACCGAAGAATAAGCAGATTTCTGTTTTTTCCCTCCCCACGCATAGTAGCATTGTAAACGGTAGACTTCGCCAAATCAACATATATCAATATTTATTATTGAACTGTTTTACACAAATGATTAGGTTTTGAAGATAGAACTGTTCTATTATTCAAATGTCACAAGCGATTTATTACTTCTAAGATGAWCAAGGAGAACTGGAAGGAGAGGCATCCCCTACCTCCACATGTATTTGACCCTCAATTAAATATGAATATTGTATTTTCTTTCAAATGAGAAATCCAATTTTGGTTAAATTAAATATGAATATAATACTTTTTTAAAAATGAGWAATATTTTAAAAAAAAAGAGAAGTCCACCTTGATCCATATAAGTTTGGATCTACATAAGTTCGATAAGTTGGAAGGGGTGATGGATGGACAGCTTTATAAAATATTTTATAGATTGGATTCAACTTAATCGAGAGGGATYAAATCTTTCGAGGTGCAAACTTCTTTTAGAGTGGAAAATTTGAGGAAATKTTTGCACCTTTARAGATTTGATTCCTCTCGACACTTGATAGATCTAGGATTAATATGGATCTGGGTTGGTTTCAGACCAGTGATTCAAGTCTAAACATTTTTATGTTGTTTACAAAAGTTTCATAGATAAGATTTCATCCAAGAGAATTTGATAACTTATATACTTATCCGTTTTGTATTGGCATGTATAGCTATTATCTTCAACACAAAATACAAGTGCATTGGTTCATTGACATTAAAAAACATATATTAAGATTACCAAAATAATAGCAAAAGAGAGTTTGATAACTTGTACGTCTCCATTTTGTATTGGCATGTATAGCTATTATCCTCAGCACAAAATACAAGAGCGTTGGTTCATTCACATTAAAAAAACATATAGCAAGCAAGATTACCAAAATAATAGCAAGATTACCAAAATAATAGCAAAAGAGAATTTGATAACTTATATGCTTTTCAATTTTGTATTGGCATGTATAGCTATCATCTTCAGCACAAAATACACAAGTGCATTGGTTCATTCACATTAAAAAATCATGTAGCAAGCAAGATTACCAAAATAATACACTTCCATGTCAAAACTTAACAGCCTTGTGATGCATGATATGTTATACATGTAGCAAACAAGATACCACTGTTGTTAAATATTTGACAGGAGTAGGCAG